>JAVIWB010002043.1:0-290810 GCA_031893035.1 Dermolepida albohirtum
CCACAATAATAACAAACCAAGTACGTTGAGTGATTTTGTCAGTTCAAGAATTAATTTTAAAACAATTCGATTTGCTATTTACGCAATTTATACTTTCCTTTGTTGTAAAGTATTTCCTTTTTAAAATTTTCCATTACCTATCTGATAACCGAGACTTATGTGATAAGGTTGAGGTACATATGTTCGTAAAAAGATACGCGTATTTTTATTTACAGAGTGTGTCGAAACATATATGAAATATATTAATTTTAAAAACGAGAATTAGAAGAACCGTTTATTGTGACTTAAACTGAGAAATTTTAGGTTTAAAGTATTTTTTATTAACAATTTAATAATGTACAATGAAATTATTCAATTAAAAAATTGAAGAGAAGGAAATACATTTGTATGTTTAATCAAAAATATTTGATTTTTACCTTAATTAATTACAAATTAAAATACGTTTTGGATTTTTAATTATTTCAAGTACAAATGTTGTTGTTACTAATTTAAAAATATCCACTTCCATTTCTAAATCTAAAAGAAATTATTTGAAAAATGTTTATGTGAATGCTATCTACTTCTGGGTTTCCGGGCTGGAACCGCGTCACTAGTATATCTGCCGACGTTTCGTACCCATTTGTATGGGACATCTTCAGGGCTGAACTACTGCACTGAAACTGAGTGAGTGAGTTTCAGTGCAGTAGTTCAGCCCTGAAGATGTCCCATACAAATGGGTACGAAATGTCGGCAGATATACTAGTGACGCGGTTCCAGCCCGGAAACCCAGAAGCAGATAGCATGGACCACGACCGCGGAAGTCTACGTACCAAATGTTTATGTGAATATTTACACAAAGGGATGTTTTCCAAGAATTTTAATTTTCATTTTTCATTTTCATTCATTTCATCTATACATTTAGACATTTATCTAAACCAGTCATCATACCAACGTTTAAACATTTCTTTTGAAAAGTGGACACACTCGTCATCCCATACCATAAGAATACCTATATCTCTGTAAAAATTTCTCTCTTCCAACCTATACTTCACGTGGAGAAACAGTGTAAAGTCCTGTCGGGCAATATCTGAACTGCAAAATGGATTTTTCAACACATTCGGGTCGGTACTTTTTAAGTATTCGGTAGAGATGTTATAGTGATGGGTTGGTGCATTCTTAATCAAATGTCTAATCACGAGTAAGCACGAATGTTTCTGAATGCTTCAACAATCCTGGGCAGAGACGCTTTGGTGTACTACTTTCCAATCACTGTCTTTTTTGTTTCCATTGCCAAGCTTCCCAAGATCAGAATCAAAGCTTATTCTGTGCTTTAGCGGGCTCTTAATAGTAATAAAGTTAGGTTTCATCAACTGTCAAGATGCTGTATGTTAACGTCGAAAAATGTTCCATTTTTAAATTTTTCGGACATAATAAAATGCGTAGTGCTGTCTACTCATTGTTAAAAGCATGAAGTGACCATAGGATCAATGTAATAAAATATGGAGGGAAAATATCAAGGTTTTCCAGGACAACAATGGAAGATTTAATAAAAAAAGGTAACCCCTTACTACATCAATGTTCGTATTCTGCATACGTATCTCGAAAACTAAGTTGTCATCATCAGCAGATAATTAAACACAGTTGCAAGCTTTATCGAAGATCCAGGTGCGACACTGTGATGTTATCTGCTGATGACGACAACTTAGTTATCGAAAAATGTATACAGAATACGAACATCGATGTAGTAAGGGATTTTATTTACCTTTTTTCCATTAAAATTTGAAATGTAGAAGAAGGATATTTGGACATTTAGGAAAATGGCGCATCAACATCTGGAAACCATCTGTAAACCATCGAAATAGTGATTCCAAACATACAGCTATGTGTAAAAATTCTCTAGAAGAGAAAGCATGAGTAGTAGGTGAATTAAGCAATAATAGTATTGATGTCTCATGGTTTATTTCTATTGAATTTTGTGCCACGAAGTCGATAGAAAAGCCAGCGATTGACATCAACGAAATGCTGATCAGTTTTGGGTTTATTTGCATAAGACGTAGCAACAAAGTTTTGTCGACTATTTAGAAAAGTACATAATAATCCAGTGTGGATTTGCGAAGCCATGGTAAAGTTCAAAATAGGACTATTAATAAGAAGAAATTATAAATTAGTTTATAAAATGTTAATACATAATAAAAAAATGTCAAATTAATTTTTTATTTCTCTACATATTCTTTATAAATTTTGATAAAAAACATTTTTGTAAATTCCTTGGTTCTTCCAAATTTTGTCGATGTGGCATATGTCTCTAGATCTCGTAATTATTATCTAAAATTATTAGATATGTACTCAGACAAAGTTTAAAATAATAATTCTAATGTTTACAATGATTTAGTTGAATTTGATGGAGCCTGTGGTTGATTGACTTGATCAATAAGGTTGATATATAACCCCTTTCCACAATTAACTATTTGTAAATTCTGTATACGCATTTCGAGATGCGCACAGTGCACAGTGCACATCTTGGTTTTCAACGGTGCGGATCGCGTACGGAGTTTATTTTTCGTACAATTTTTTCGCCGTGTTTTACCAGGTGCGACACTTTGAAATTATCTGCTGATGATGACAACTTGGTTGTCGAAATGCGTATACAGAATTTACAAATAGTTAATTGTGGAAAGGGGTTATATATCAACCTTATTGATCAAATTTACAATGATTTAATTAATAAAATTGATATGTACTGATTTTGTTCATAATTTTTCGCTGGCACTGTAATCCACTTTTCAAATTAAAATTTATTTTATTTTCTCCAATAATTTTTTTAATTTATTATTTCTTTTAAAATTTAGCAGATATTGTTAAAATAGTTTTAAAACAACAATAAAATAACGTATATTATTTTAAACAATAATATAATTGTCCAATTACAATAAATAAATAAAAAATCGTGAATATATATATTCATTTATAATTGCTGAACAACCTGGTATATGTTTTTTTTGGAGAAATTCAAATTTACATATTTTAAATATTTTTATTTGCTTTACTAATTAACTAATTCAATTTGTTTCTTGCAGATATGAGCGACGGAGAAACAGAAATGGGTAACATGTCTAAATGAACGGCTCCCTTTTATTTATACAACACACATATTTACATCCGTATACCAATTTACAATATATTGTGTACACAAATTTTGTACATTATATTTTTATGTATATACAATATATAGTCCAGGTATATAATATTTAAATAAATTAATCTATTGACTGGGATTGCGTAATTTATTTGTTGTTTCGGAATGCATTTGCACCACATTTAGAAAGTGTCTCTCTCATGCACAGATTTATAAATAAATAAAATAGCATTTTGCAAAATATTTCAAACTAATACTGCAATGGTAATGGTAAATAGCAATGCAAATAGTTTTTTGTATCTTGTTAACGTGTGAACCTGTCTTTTGTGTGTGTACGTCCGTCTTTGTCTGTCTCAATGCGCAACGGCCATTGCGCATATATTTAATAGTCGCCATATTGAAATCTTTCTATCAGAAAATTTTGTAAGTAAATATTCGATTTTTCAAGCGGTTTCTGCTAAATATAGAAAGTATTGTCGCACAGAACGAGCATCTACGTGAACAGACGCGTAAGTTTATCATAATCGTACGAAATTTCGTCCGTGTTTTACGCACAAAATAAATGCCACATAAAAAAATTGATAAAGGAGATTTCTGTTGCATAAAGTCGTAAGGTACAATAGGTATTGTTATAAAATATAAATTTTTGTGCGGATCCGAACAGGTTGTTTCGTAATATTTACGCGTACAAACGTTCAATACACACATAAGGAACGTTTGAGATACATTCGGTCCATACTTGAGGAAGGAAAATCCCTTGAAAGTTCCCGAATTTCCTCCAGAAAAAAAGTACTACATGGCAATATTTTGACAGATGTTCCCAATTTGATTGACATTTCGTTGGATTTGACGTCTCGAGTAAACTAAATTTTAAGGTGACGAACAGTCGTATCGCTGTTTAACGGAAAAAAGTGTCGAACATTTAAATTACTTCTAAATAGGTTCTTGTTTTTCTTTCCTTTTTCATAGCATAAATATCGCGACCACAACAATATACGTCAAGAATTCTCTTTATGAATCATCACCAATTAAATATTAGTTGTTAGCTGTGTAAAAAAAACATATTTTAATTTATTGAAAGAAGTCAAATTTGTATTTGTAAAATAGTAAAATTTACTTGTTCTCTTTCTTTTGACAGGTGATACACAGTTTTCGTTGTGAAGATTTTTTAAGAGAAAGCTTACGAAATGTCTGTTCTGAATCAAAGTGGAGAAGAGCAGGTGGAATGTCCATTATGTATGGAACCCCTGGAAGTGGATGACTTGAATTTCTTTCCTTGCACTTGTGGGTATCAAGTAAGTGATGTTTAATAAAGACATATTATTATATCGCAAAACTCTTGTCATAACTACAAAAATGGTGACACATAATTTACTACCGAATAATTACACAGTCCTGAGATTTTGGATTATAATATATATAATATAATATTTGAAAGTGACTTTAAAAGGTATGTAATTCTTCTGTATACAAAAAAAATTGTGAATGTAAGTTTTTAAATGCTTTCATTCATTTAATGGTGGATAATCTTTTTAAGTAGTATTTATAACTGAATATAAACTAAAACACAAATCATTCTTTCAAATTATTCTAAAAATCTCAAATAATTAAAGTTATGTTTCTAATTAGTCAGGAGTATTGTCTGATAACCTGCCATATTTCATGATTGATTTCATTTCATTAGTAATTTTCTTAATGTTTAAGTTTTAAAAGCATTAATTTAACCATCATTTAGGACTTTTAACATACTTATAGTGTTTTAGTTACAAAAAAATGGGTGCATAGTTATGTAACATCTTTGACAAGGGGTAAGTTTTATTCTTATAACCATAGGTGGTTGAAAAATTTTTTTAATGGATTTTAATGTTATAATGAAATAATATCTTCTTAAAAAATTATTTCATACTCTATGGATGTCATCTTGTCAGTCTTGTGCAAGAATCGGAAATATTAATCACTCACAAAATAAATTTAATAATTCCATTTAATGTTGAATTAATGTATTACCCCTTTTTGTAGTTATTTTGAACAGATTATTCATATTTTTAAGTTATTTAGAATTTAATCCAAAACAGCCATATTTTAAAATCGAGGATTTAAAATCTCACAAAATGCTTTACATAAATGTTTATTTTGTATTTTAATAAAGAAATATTCTTGACAATCATGTGACATATTGAAATTCGCCGCCACGTTTGCTACCAGCTGTTTGGGTTTCAATTAAAAGTTTTAGAGAAAAAATGAGAGACAAAAGGTTTCTCTAGCTGAAATTCTAGTTTCATTTTAAAAGTCCAACAAGAACAATTAGTCGCTGTTTGAGATCTTTCTTAAAAGATATCGATTTTTTTGAGAGAAAAATGTGGAAAACGAGAATTATTATTTTTCTAAGCATTTGTTGTTAAAATGAAGAAATTTGTTTTTAAATATTACATAAATTAAATTTTGTAAAACATATTTCTATCTAAATAAGATTCCTCATTGGTTTTTTTTTCTGGTTAAAAGATGATAAACAGCATGTTGTGAAAGCCTTTAAAATTCAGAGTATTTTACGTTTTTCAGCTATCTAGGAACATTTAAAATTGGTTTAGTTCGTTATAATAAAAAAATCAACATCTAAAAATATTTTAAGCATATTAATATGAAAACAATCAACATTCTATCTAGATTCTCCAGTTCTCTTTTGGGTTAATTCTTTTTTTTCTCCCTCCCAACCAGCTTCACAGATTTGTCTTACTTAATAGCCGTCATTCACTGTCCTTGAAAGGTATCTAAACAACAACCAAGTACTCGTTCTTTAGTTTTATTCAGAATTGGTTCTACTCCTAGTATAGTTCTAATCTCTGTATTACGTGTTTTGTCTAGGCTCGTGGCACCTTCAATTTTCCTCAATATTCGCATTTCTACGGCCGTTATAGATATTAATTTTTGGTTTAATACCCATGATTTATAGTCGTATATCAAAGTGGGGATGAAGATGATTTTATACATTTTTTATTTTATACTTTTATTTACTTAAGTTGAATTTAAAAAAAAACAATAGTTATTATTTTAATTTTTTAATGAGTTTCAGAAATTTATTCTATGTAAAATAACTCCTACTCAAAAATATTTTTTTTTAAATTTAGACAATTACTTTTGAATCACAATGTATTTATAACAATAGAGAGGGGAAGGTTAATAATGTATTAACACTTTTCTGAGTTAGAAAGTTTCCAAATTTTGTAATAAATTTTTTAAACAGTAAAATGTGAGGCTGGAAATATATTTTATCCAATTTATTGGATTTTATGTATACTGGAGGCTGTAATCTGGTGCCTAACGATTTCTTTTTCTTCACCTCTAAAGGATACGGAAGTTTTCATTTTACATCGACTGAAAAACCGGTTGAAGCATTTAAAAATAAAATAAATAACCCGAAAAGAACGGAGAAAGTGTTTTTTATAATCGGTTTTTACGGATGCAAAAATGCATTAATTGAGGAGGGGGTGTTTTGAAAAATTAGAAATAAATGCGTTTTGTCAATAAAATACTTTTATTAGGTTTAACAGAATGAAAACAGACTTCGCATTAATATCAACAATACGTGTTTACCAAAGTACAAATTTTTCGAATTTTATGGTATTTTCTGCGTTAAAATGTTAAGTGGTGTGAGTTAGATTTTTCCTTAATCCAAGTACAATTTATATAGAATCTTCGGGCAACGTCGATTGAGATTTTTTTCTAATTAGAATTAGCTTCATAGAAAAATACCTCGTGTTTATTTTTTATCTTACTTATTTATGTTTACTAAAGTCTATTTAGGCCTAGTATATATTATACGTGTAGAGAAAATGGACTTAATAATAAGTATTAACATTAAGTGTCAGCTGAATTAGGAACTTCAAAATATTACACAAACTTTACATTAGTAAAATGCAAAGCCAAGAACAAGTGTTATTAATTTTATCTAATAGATACCTACTGATATGCTTTGGATTTTCCATTAAATCATTCAATATTCATTAACTCAGATTTCATCTAATTAAGATTGGTTAATTTCATGGAAGAATATTTTGTGTTCATTTTTATTAGAACTGCTTAGGGGTTGTTCGCTGAACTGGAGATTTTCCAAATTATACAGATTTTTTTCTTTAGATTAAAAAGTATAAAATCGTGAATTAATTTTGATTTTATTATATTTTGTACGTTAATACTGGTTAAATGATATACAGTAGGTTCTCTGTATAACGGATACTAGCGGTGTATATAAAACTGTCCATTGTTCAGAGATGTCCATTGGTGGGAGAAAAAAAAGCGTATAAACAGTTATTATTTAATTTATTCTTATAACATACTTAAAACTAACTTATTTTAAAAAAATCTGAAATTTTAATTTGATACGTAGACTTCCGCGGTCGTGGTCCATGCTATCTGCTTCTGGGTTTCCGGGCTGGAACCGCGTCACTAGTATATCTGCCGACGTTTCGTACCCATTTGTATGGGACATCTTCAGGGCTGAACTACTGCACTGAAACTGTTTCAGTGCAGTAGTTCAGCCCTGAAGATGTCCCATACAAATGGGTACGAAACGTCGGCAGATATACTAGTGACGCGGTTCCAGCCCGGAAACCCAGAATCTGAAATTTTAGTTTGTAGATTTTCAATTCTTCTTTTTACAATTTGTGTTTCTACATCGCACACTCTCTCAACGACTTTTTCTCCTTGAGCAATGTCGCCAGACAAAAAAAAGAAGGTTTGAATATCCTTTAGCTTTTCACAGGCTTCATATGTTTTTAATTGCTGAAATAATATCATCATCCTCACTGTCGCTACCACGTACATTGGTACTGTTTTGAAATTCACGCACACACTCTTGTACGTTAATATCGGGATTCTCGGTATGTAAATTATCATCAATTTGTGCATACGATAATATCTCAGGATAGGGTTTACAAAGTTCTGACAGTGGCACATCGTCTTCAGCACTAAAGTCTATATCCTCGCAAATATCTTCGGCATTCCACTCACCAAATCTAACTTTAAGAAAATATTTGTTGATAGTTTCAACGCTTACAGTTTTCCATGCAGTAATGGTCCATGTTAGAGCACTGAGAATGTTAATGAATTTTTCTATATGTTCGCTAGATTTACAATGGTCCACAGACGATAAAAGTCTTTTAACTAAAACCTTTCTGAAGTTGGTTTTAAAATTATTGATAATCCCTTGATCAAGTGGTTGACAGTGAGAGGTGGTATTTGGGGGCACAAATATTAGTTTGACATTTTGTAACTCAAGTTTTGGGGGTGACATGGCGTTGTCTAAAAATAAAAGAACTTTTCTGTTACGCTGTTGCATTTTTCTATCAAATTTGATTAATCAAATTGTCATAATTTCCCTCGTCATCCACGCTTTTTTATTAGAATACCACTCCACTGGCAACTTCTAAATGTTTGCTCCTCTAAAGCATCGTGGATTCTTACTTTTCCCAATTACTAAAGGTCTTTCCTTTTCTCCAACCATATTCGCACACAAGAGAATAGTTAATCTTTCCTTAGCAACTTTGCCACCCGAAGATTTTTCACCTTTTAATGCAAAGGTTGTGTTTGGCAAAGCTCGGAAAAAAGTCCAGTTTTATCTGCATTAAAAATGTCTTTCGGTGAGTATTCCTTTGTGATGGTTATCAACTGATTCTTCCAGACAGATATTTCATCTACATTTACTGCGGCGGCTTCACCACAAATTGTTCGAAGCGATATGTTGTGTCGCTGAGAAAACTTGTCAAACCACCCACTTGAAGCTTTGAATTCATAATTTAGCTCTTGTTCAACTTCGAGAGCTTTTTCCCTTATTATTTTACCGGGCAATGGAATATTCTTAGTGCGCACTTTGCAAAACCAGTCATACATTATTTGGTCCAGTGCAGCTACTTCTGTTTTCACAAATTTCTTCTTTGGCTGTAAATTTCCGTTTTCAGCAAACCGTCTATTAATATCAACTTTGTTTTTCAAAATATCACCCACTTGACTTTCACCGATACAGAATCTTTCCGCAAGCAGTCTCACACTAAGTTTATTCTTCTCAGCACACTGAATAACATCAAGTTTTTCTTTTAATCTGAGAAATTTTCTCTTTTTCGTAACCATATTACTTGTATGAACACTAAAATACTAGATATCTAACTTGTTAGAGCACTAAATATCAACTAGATGCCAGAAAAGCTGTATCCGTTTTGCATAAACCATCATTACAGTTGTATTTATTACCTGCCTTGATTATATGTTGTTCATGTCCATTGTTAAGAATGTTACAGCGATCGTTATTATTGGGTCTGGGAAAAAGTTCGTGGCGTTTTTTCAGTAAAATTCAACTGGTCCCCGCATGGCGCGTGGACGAATTCATTTAAACCGAATATGCTCCATTATTATCGACAATGTTTCGCCATTTTTTTGGTAGATCCATGATCCCATCGGTGAAAAACTTCTGTGGTTTCTGGTCGAAAAACTGAATCAAGTAGTTTTCACAGGCTTCTTTTGAAACCAACTTAATTCCATTGAGAGAGTTCTGCAGAGATCGAAACAGATGATAGTCAGAGGGTGCTATATCCGGACTGTAAGGTGGGTGCATCAAAACTTCCCAACCAAACTCTCTCAATTTTTGACGGGTCATCAAAGAAGTGTGTGGTCGGGCGTTGTCATGATGGAAGACAACACCTTTCCTATTAATCAATTCGGGCCGTTTTCTTTCAATCGCCTGGCGTAATCTCTCTAGTTGTGCACAGTAGAGTTGAGAATCAATCGTCTGACCAGTTGGAAGTAGCTCGTAGTGGACGATTCCCCTCCAGTCCCACCATACACACAGCATCACTTTTTTTGGCGTCAATGTTGGCTTAGCGAACGCTTGTGACGGCTCACCATCCTTTATCCACGATCTTTTACGCTTCCGATTATCGTAGGTAATCCATTTTTCATCTCCGGTTATTAAACGTTTCAGAAACGGCTCGATTTCATTCCGTTTCAGCAGCGCATCGCAGATGTTAATTCGGTCCATCATGTTTTTCACGCTCAACTCATGAGGAACCCATACGTCAAGCTTTTTTTTGTAACCAGCTTTGTGTAAATGGTTCAAAACAGTTTTGTGGTCAATGCCTAGCTCCATGCCAATATCGACACTGCTGATATGCTTATCTTGTTGGACTTTTTCAAGAATTTCATCAGATTTTTCAGTGATTGGACGACCGCAGCGTGACTCATCTTTCACATTGAAATTTCCAGAACGAAAGCGAGCGAACCATTTCCGCGCAACAGATTTCGATAAAGTACCTTCACCGTACACAGCACAAATTTTATCACAAGCCTGCGCAGCGTTCTTCCCCTTATCATAATAATATTGCAGAATATAGCGAAATTTCTCATTATTCTTCTCCATTTTCAAGTGCGAATAACTTTCCAACCACTGCACCGATTACAATGTTTCTACGCTCAAACTAACGTTCGGAAGGTCATCTAAAAAACGAGCCGTCGGTGGTGTCGCTGTGACTTGTTGTTCTTTAGTTATCGGCAACCAATGCCATCTATCGGGAAAAACGCCACGAACTTTTTCCCAGACCCAATATATGCACATTTATATGTACGTAATTACATATAATAAACCGAAAGACCGTCATTACAGCACTTATTATATTAAAATATGTAATTATGTTTAGAAATTATAGTATTAATAGATTATAGATTAATCCCTCTATAGGCAATCATTACAGCACTTATATGTATTAAAATAATTATGTTTAAAATTATAGGAAATACAATAAAGTACTAACGTCCATTGTAAAGAAATAAATTTTCATTTAAAGTTACTGTAGTGGATGTATATTACTTTCCGTGTCCATTAAAAATGTCCTTTGGTGATAGATATTGTTATATAGCAAATAGTATACTACTTTATACTATAATAGTATAGTCCATTGATTAGAGATGTCCAGTGTCGAGAGATGTCTGTTAAGTGAGAATATACTGTATTTTAAAAAATCCTTCCTGTAATAAGAAATTTTTCGAGTTATATATAATTGCACCCTCTGTCCCAAAGATAACCGAAAGGATCTTAAAAACGGAAATAGTTAAAAAATCTTATCCAAAATCATTTTACTTATTGGTAATATTGTCCTTCAACAGAAATACAACGAATTGTTCATTCAAGAAGTTTATGATTATTGTATTAAAAATACCACCTCTCATCACCCCTTAAAATAATTTTTCAGAGGCTTTTGTCTGTTGGAGCTTCTCTAATAAAATTTTTGCAGTGACCGATGCAGTACAATTTTTGTTTATCCACATTTGATGTGCGCAAGCTTTGACTTTAGTTTCCGAAGCCCAAATTTCTCAGTCAAAATGCAATGAATTATCTTCTTCGGACATCGTTTCAATTGATCGGCCTGAATGCTTATCATCATCATGTGTTTGCTTTCTCTGAATCGATATGCCACTTAAAAACTTTTTTGTGATAAATCCTCATCTCTCTAGGTGATTTTCAGTATTTGGAGTGTTTCTGTAGTACTTTTACCCTTTTTTTTGAGTGAATGAAGAACTGAATGTTCTTCATTCAATTTTAAACTGAAGTATACAAGCTATTGTCACACTTATAATAAAAGAAATATAAAATTCTTACAGATTTGGCAAGGTTTGTATTCATAAATCAATCTCCTGTCGATAGATGGCGCTAGTAATTTCATTTAAAAACGAGTCTTGTCAGGTATTTTTGGGAAAGAACGTGAACTTTTGAAGCACAGGATGTTTTTTTTAGTAAAAAGACCATGGAAACGCAATAATTATATATTTACTTTTAGATGATGTTCGTACAAAATTTAGAAATGGTATTTTTGATTCCCAACTAGTACAAAAAAGCATTTCCTCGAGTTTAAAAGAAGTATTTTCTATTAATCAATAGTTCGTAGAAACTGAGTAAAGTTTTTCATATTAGAATAATTTATTTTAAGATATCATAACGCAAAATTAAATTTATCCTCAGTTAATCCTATTTGTGAAAGTAATTAGGTATGGAACTTATAGATTAACCCTCGTATATTCAATTTTGACTATTATTCTTTCAGCTTATTAAAAAAAAACTTTACATTTAATTTTCTCTTGCAGATATGCCGATTTTGTTGGCATAGAATCCGGACAGATGAAAACGGTCTCTGTCCGGCTTGCCGCAAGGCTTACTCCGAGAATCCGGCGGACTTCACCCCCTTATCTAAGGAACAGGTGGCCCAGTTGAAAGCCGAAAAGCGACAACGGGATCAGCAGAGGAAAGCAAAACTCAGCGAAAGCCGCAAACACTTAGCAAGGTACTAAAAAAAAGAATGAAAAAAAAAGAACGGAAAATCGACGTCCAGGCCAAATCGAATATTTCTATTAACATTGTGTTGTTTCTTTCTTTTATATTTTTTCGCGTTCTCTTCGAATTGCGTTACTGGCACCGTTCCCATTAACGAATGCAGTGTAAGAGTTGTGCAAAGGAACTTGGTGTTCGTGGTTGGTTTGCCGTTACGACTGGCAGATCCTGAGGTGTTAAAGAGGCACGAGTATTTTGGAAAGTTTGGTCGGATACACAAAGTGGTTATTAATCAATCGACTACTTACGCTGGATCGCAGGGACCTAGTGCGAGTAAGTTATTTCCACTCTTTTCAAAACGGCTATTTTTATATTTACTCATATATTAGGTGGTATAGACCCTAACAATACCTTAATAAAAGTAACCAACCCATGATTGATTACAAACAATGCAATTCAAGAATTTATTACGTGGATTTAGAATATTTAATATATTTTACTCAAGATGGCAATTTAGTTATTAAAATAAGTGTTTTGAATATATTCGTACATCTTGAATATAATTTAATCATTCTAAGATTTTTCTAGAAAAGGCTTGTTTCAGAACCGTACAAACTAAGACAATACAGAGCTTCTAAAGGGTGTTTCAAATTGCGCGGTTTTTTTTAAGAATAAATAAAATATAGGTGGCGCACTGAGTTTGTCTGGGTATGTGGGCATTTAAAAAGTGTGATGTATGACATTTATAAAAATGGCTTCGTACACGGTACAACAACGCGTTCAAATTGTTGAATTATTTTATGAAAATCAGCGTTCTGTGAGAAGAGTTTTTAGAAAATTACGTGAATTTTATGGTTTACATAATCGTCCATCTGAAAGCACTATTGGTGGAAAATCAAAAAAGTGAAAAATACAGTCGTAGTGGTCGTTCACAAGAAAATATTGGTTTGGTTCGTGAAAGTGTTGCTGAAGATCCTGAAATGTCCATTAGACGACGTTCATAACAACTTGGACTTAGTGGATCAACAACATGGCGCACAAGGATTAAGTTCTGAAGGCATATAAGGTTCAAATAACACAGAAACTGAAGCCATTAGATCATTTAAAACGTCGTTCATTTGTCAATTTCATCAATGAACAACCAACTGATTTTTCTCAAAAAATAATGTTTTCCGATGAGGCACATTTTGAACTTGGTGGCTATGTCAATAAACAAAATTGCCGTATCTGGGGTGAGGAAAATCCACGAATTATTCATGAGAAACCTATGCATCCTAAACGAGTTACTGTTTGGTGTGCATTATGGTCAGGTGGTGTAATTGGACCTTACTTCTTTGAAAATGCTGCTGGTGAAGCTGTAACTGTCAATGATGATCGATATCGTCTGATGATAACCGAATTTTTGTGGCCTGAATTAATGAATATTGATCTAGAGGATATGTCGTTTCAACAGGATGACGCTACACCTCACTTTGCACACGAATCAATTGATTTATTGAGAGAAAAACTTCCTGGACGTATAATCTCAAGAAACGGTGATGTTAATTGGCCACCAAGATCACGTGATTTGACACCGTTAGACTATTTTCTTTGTAGTTATGTGAAAAGACAGGTTTATAAAAACAATCCACAATCAATTCCTACTGCGAAAGATGAAATTATTCATTGGTGAGATAGAGCCTCAATTATGTCAAAATGTCATTGAAAATTTTAACAAAAGAGTGGACGTCTGTGGAGCTGCAAGAGGAAGCCATTTGGCAGATATTATTTTTCGTATATAAATGTCATAACTGATACTTCAATTATCAATAAAAAGTGAATTTATGTGTTTTATTTATTCTTTAAAAAACTGCGAAATTTGAAACACCCTTTACAAAGTATAATCTTTCTTCTAAGAGAGTCAAACATAGAAAAAACTTTCGCCATCAAATAATGGTCTTTGTTTATATTTTTGAAACTACTATGGAACCTTTCCTATGTTTACCATACGTTATTAAATTGATATTTTAATCATTTTTCCATAGTTTTTGTTATTGCTTTTGCGTTAATTCAGATTATCTTTTAAACAAACTAAACATTTTTTTATTTTGCTTTATTATCGTTACATGTGTTAACTTGGCACATGGCAACGTGTGCGAGTTTACACTGAGAGCTTCATATGAAAGTGCAAATATACAGACACACGTAAATTCCCTGTTGTAAATGCACAGGAAAATGCAGAAACACTTGTCTATCTTTTTATATATTGTATATTTTACTCATGTCGGTGCTAAATTCACTTACTATTGCATATAAACACTAAGGCTTCGAGTTATTCAAGGCATTCGCTCTTATAACCATTTTTTGAAAGTTTGTTAACTTTTAATTTATGCACACTCTGTGTATATGATTCCAATTGTATTTTCTGAATTTCAGGTGCGTATGTGACGTATATGAAGAGCGATGACGCCCTTAGAGCCATACAAAGTGTCAATAATGTCACGTTGGACGGTCGACAGATAAAATCTAGCCTGGGCACTACCAAGTATTGTTCACATTTTATGAAAAATCAGCCGTGTCCGAAGCCTGACTGTATGTACCTGCACGATTTTGGTAAGTGTTAATGTTATGGGTCATGGCTTTCAATATAAAATGCACTTTATCTCCTGCTGGTACAAATCGTATGGAAATCGGTAAACTAGAATTCTCCGCACAGATCTTGCTTGATTCCGCCAGAGACTTGTGCAATTCGTATGTCAGGGCATTCAAAAACACATGTAATTTTATCGAATGAAAAAATCGCTTTCAAAATATGACTTTCTGAATGACTGCGAATATCATTTTGTTGATTAATTTTTCGAAATTAATCGATATTGAAGATGTATACGTTGTTGTCATCGTAATTCTGTCACATCGGTGTAGAAATTTTAAATAAATTCATTAATATTTGTATGTACAAAATCTGGTCCCTTAAAATCTGGAATGCCTCGAACAATTCATAAAATAATGAAAAATAATCTGGTACGTAGACTTCCGCACAGATGAATAAAATAAGCTCTTATAGGACTTAATTTGGTACGTAGACTTCCACGGTCGTGGTCCATGCTATCTGCTTCTGGGCTTTCGGGCTGGAACCGCGTCACTTGTATATCTGCCGACGTTTCGTACCCATTTGTATGGGACATCTTCAGGGCAATAATATTTATTTCTTTGATACGGTTTGTATCATATTAGCTAGTTTTCAGGGAAGACATGCCTTAAAATAAAAATTCTATATTAAAAAAAATATATATTAATAATGAGTTCAAAGTCATAATTAATATCGGTTTCGCAGCAGTATAGAGCCTCGCCGGAAAGGCTGGATAGGTGCGATTATAACCTGCACGCGCTGAAGTTGCATAGAGTAGATCACATCCGCAATTGTTTGGCCCGTATTCGCAAACTGGTAGTGACAATATTTAATCGCTAAATTCATTAATATTTACTAGTCTTTTGTGGCACAAACTGTGTATGCATAAATATACTTTTCTTACAATTTATTACAATAACCTGTTAAGAATATTAAAATATATCAGGTGTACTGGAAAGTCATTACCGATTTTTTCGTAAAAAACTACATAATTTTCAAGAAAATGGAAAATTTACTTATTCAAAGTGTTGGCCATTTGATTCTACACATCTCGCCCATCTTTCAGGCAATTTATGGATACCATCCCAAAAAAACTGTTTTCCCTTTGAGCAAAATCATTCATCGAATCATTATCTAACTTCTTCGAAATTTGCGAAGTGCTGCTCTGTAAGCGCGATTCCCATTGATGCGAAAAGGTGATAGTCGGACGTGGCCAAGTCTGGAGAGTACGGCGAGTGGGATATTATGTCCCATCAAAGTGCTTTCAACGCTTCCTTGACCGGTTTTGCTGTATGAGACGGCGTGTTATCGTGCTGTAAAATCACTTTACCGTGTCTTCGTTCTAGACGTTTTTCTATTAATGCATGGTTCAAAATTGTAATTTGTTGTCGATAGCGATCAGTATTAACCGTTTCACCAGGTTTCAACTGTTCGTAATACACCACACCACTCTGGTCGCACCAAACACAGAGCATTGTCTTGCGATCAAAATGATTTGGACTTTGGAGTCGATGGGCAGGCTTCGCTAGGTGATAACCATAATTTTTTGCACATAGGGTTTTCGAAATAAATCAATTTTTCATCACCCGTCACTATTCAATGCGGAAATGATTTCCGATCGTACCTTTGAAGCAGCATTTTACAGACTATTTTTCAATTTTCCATTTGCCCCTCTTTCAATTGATGTGACACCAATTTTCCCATATTTTGGATTTTTCCCATTGCACGTAATCGGTCGTTAATCGTTTGTTGGACCACATTTAAGGCTTCTGCCAATTGTTTTTAAGTTTGGGTTGGGTTTTCATCCAATAACTCCTGCACTTTGCATCTTCAAATTTTTCGGTCTATCCGAACGTTCTTTGTCTTGCACATCGAAATCACCACTTTTGAATTGTCGAAACCACGCCTCACTTGTTTTTATGTTTGGAGCATGCTCACCGTAAGTTTCTACCAGCAAACTATGACTTTTAGCAGCTTTTTCTTTTGATTAAATAAGAAAAATAATGCGTTCCGCAAATGCAGTTTTTCAGGCACGAAACTCTACATTTTCAAAGAGGTATAAATCTATGACATTGTTACTTTCGCAAAATATAACATGTATAGCCTTGAAGCTTGATGTCAGTAGAATAAAATGACTTATGTGCCAAATCATAACATTGCATACGTAAGCCCAGCGGCATCTGTTAGAAAAACCGGTATTGACTTTCCGGTACACCTGGTATATACAAAAGAGGCGTTCCTAAATTATCTTCAATTCAAAACTTATAAAATAGGTCCGTTTAATTATTTTCACATAAAGGAATTTATTTTGTCAGATGCTTCCATTAATTTAAAAATTAAATACACACATTTTACAAGTAAATTCTTCAAATTTACTGAGTAATCGACGCGAAACGAATTCAACATAAAATATAGGCGCCAAAGTGCGACCCTGTCGCACATCCATCCGACCGCCGATCCGCTGCAATTAACTGAACTTTTAACCTATTTTTTGAAAAGGAGATCCTGAGGCGAGTTTCACCAAGGAGCAGATGCACGCCGGCAAGCACCAGGAGTACGAGAAGAAGTTGCACGAGGCGCTCCAGGCACGGCTGGCCGCCCAGTGCAAGCAAGAACAGCAGCAGCAGTCGGAAATGATGACCGTCAAACAGATAGTGAAATCGAAAGAATCTCCTGGCGGTAGCAGTACGGCGTCATCGTCGGCGGGCAGTTCAACGACGTCCAATAGCAGTTGTAATTCCAACAGTAGTAGTAACAATAATAATTGTAATAGTAGTAGTAATAGTAACAAAGAAACATGGCCTCAGTTAAATTCGGATAAAACGGAATTAGCGGCGAAGAAAACGGAAAAGGATAAAGAAAAGACGCGGAGGAATAAGACCAAAACTGGTACTAACACCAACAATAACAACAATAATAATACAAATAATAACAACAATATTAGTATCGATAGTAGCAGTAAAAAAATCGACAAAAAGAATAGCGAAAACCAGAAAAGTGATAATAGTAATAGTAGTATAAAAATCGTCTGTAAGGAACAGAATTGTATTAGTGACACGTCACGAAGGGAAAGTGAAAGCAGTACGGAAACGTCCAGTATGCCTAAATTACCCCTGCTCGACGATAATTCCAGTTTTTTCAGTCAGAATACGTTCCACAAAATATCGCCGGACACGGTACACCAATCCTCACAACACCAGCCCAACGACGACGAATTAAACACGGACAGCGGGCACGGTGCGCAAATACTTAACGATTCACTGCCGGACATCAACAGTTGTGAGGATTGGGAGGCCGCTTTTGGATTTTCCAAGCACAGTAATCACCTGGAGGAGTTGGCGAACACCAAGGACACGTTTAATAGCTGTTATGGTACATTAGGTATGGACGGATCGTATATAGATAGTTTTTCAGGTAATGCATTCAATATCAACTGATTCAGATGATCATATTTCAATTTTTTCTATATATTAGATCTTCAAAATTTGAAAAAATAACACCATTTTCATAAGAATATCTTGCAAAAATATTTCTAATTTGATTTTCGTTTAAAAATTAATAATTGTATAAAAAGAGTTCGTATTTTTTAGTACATTTCGATTAAAAAACACTAATTGTATTTGTACATCTGAAAAATTAGTATTAAAGTGAAAATTTGAAATTTCGCGTTTTTTTTTTTCAAAGAATAAATAAAACACATAATTTGCATTCACTTTCAAAAACTTTTTATTGGTAATTGAAGTATCAGTTATGACATTTATGTGCGAAAAATAATATCTGCCAAATGGCCTCCTCTTGCAGCTCCACAGACGTCCACTCTTTTGTTAAAATTTTCAATGACATTTTGACATAATTGCGGCTCTATCTCACCAATGACACGAATAATTTCATCTTTCGCAGCAGGAATTGTTTGTGGATTGTTTTTATAAACCTGACTTTTCACATAACCCCAAAGAAAATAGTCTAACGGTGTCAAATCACATGATCTTGGTGGCCAATTAACATCACCGTTTCTTGAGATTACACGTCCAGGAAATATTTCTCCCAATAAATCAATTGATTCGTGTGCAAGGTGAGGTGTAGCGTCATCCTGTTGAAAAGACATATCCTCTAGATCAATATTCATTAATTCAGGCCACAAAAATTTGGTTATCATCCGACGATATCGATCACCATTGACAGTTACAGCTTTATCAGCAGCATTTTCAAAGAAGTAAGGTCCAATTACACCAGCTGACCATAATGCACAGCAAACAGTAACTCGTTTAGGATGCACAGGTTTCTCATGAATAATTCGTGGATTTTCCTTATCCCAGATACGGCAATTTTTTTTATTAATACAGCCACCAAGTTCAAAATGTGCCTCATCGGAAAACATTATTTTTTGAGAAAAATCAGCTGGTTGTTCGTTGAAGATATTGACAAATGAACGACTTTTTAAATGATCTAATGGCTTCAGTTCCTGTGTTATTTGAACCTTATATGCCTTCAGAGCTAAATCCTTGCGTAAAATACGGCACGTTGTTCATCCACTAAGTCCAAGTTGTTGTGAACGTCGTCTAATGGACATTTCAGGATCTTCAGCAACACTTTCACGAACCAAACCAATATTTGCTTGTGAAAGACCACTACGACTGTATTTTTCACTTTTTTATCTTTCACGGAACCGGTCTCTTGAAATTTTTTAATAATTCGACCAATAGTGCTTTCAGATAGACGATTATGTAAACCATAAAATTCAGGTAATTTTCTAAAAACTCTTTTCACAGAACGCTGATTTTCATAAAATAATTCAACAATTTGAACGCGTTGTTGTACCGTGTACGAAACCATTGTTATAAATGTCATACATCACACTTTTTAAATGCCCACATACCCAGACAAATTCAATGCGCCATCTATATTTTATTTATTCATAAAAAAAACGCGCAATTTGAAACACTCTTTATAATTATTTTTAAAATGTCAGTGGCGTAACGTCTTCAATTGCTATGAAGGGAAGGTAAATGGAACTATTAGATTTACGTAGTTGAAGCTCTTTTCAAAGTTATGGACGTTTAAATGAATAAAATTGCCGCTGATCATTAATAATTTTAGTTAAGTAAGTAGCAAGGTTTTGAAATTTTATTTTTTTAAAATTTGTTCTTGTAACTATCTCCATTACTTGAACTCTAAATTAATATATGTACATATAGTAATAATCAATTAATTTAGGTAACGGGTACGACTTTAAAAAGGACAGTCTGCTGGTTAAACTGAGTAAAGCGAACGATCAATTCGGACATCAACAGCACCAAAATCCGGCGCAAAACCAACACCAAACTGTCAGAAAGACGTTAGACGACAGACTGAACGGTTTTCGACTGATGGGTGGTCAAAACAAAGACTTAAATGGTGGAATAGGTTCCGTGAACGGTGTCGATCACATGTCGAAGTTCTTCAGTGATTTTTACAAGAACGGCCAGAAAGACGTGCTCGTCAACGGTATGACGCACACATCGAACGGTCTCAATCACATAAACACCGCGGGCGGAAGCCTGTTGGACAAACACCTGATGCTGTTGCAGCAGAAACAAATCGAGGAACAGTTAATGATGCTTCACATGAAGCCGCAACAGCAACAGCAGCAGCAGCAGCAACAGACGCAACAACAGTATTTAGCGGGTGGTAATCATTATATGAACGGAGACGTTCTGCCACAGAATAGTCAAAGGTACAATAATTATCAAAGTCAATTTAGTAGAAGCAATTCCTTGCCGATAAGTAAACAAAACTGTAGGCCCAGTGCTGAGGACGAATTGGACTTCGATCCTTTCCAAGAAACGCAGAAGGCGTTGGCAGAGTTAATAGAAAACGAACAGACTTTGAAATTACACATGTCTGGTAAGTTTATTTGTTATTAATTTAATTTACTGTTGAAGTGATACTTGGTGTTAAGAAATATTTGTCAAACATGCTTATTTTATTGCGATCTCAATTGTCGACGTAACTTTTTCTTAATTAATTAATGTTCATTAATACGAGGGTTATGTTTTTAAGTAAGGTCCGTTTGTGAATGAGAGTGAGAACAACGCGTGACCGCCGCAGTGCGCATGCGCGTCTACTCCCAGCATGCTTTGCGCGCGTTTATATACCATTTGCAGCCATATCGTCTGCGTGCTGAACTGTAGCAATTAATTAAAGTGTAATTCGATTCTTGAGTGCAAGAAACTTGGCAGCAGCGAAAATTCATCGTCAATTTTGTGAAGTGGAGATAATACTATACGAGTGATGGTAAAGTTCGAAAGTGAGTGAGAATGTTCAAGAACCCAGGCCGACCTTCTCTGATTTTCGAATGTGGTGTTTTCGTGATGTGGACACGTCACAGGTTTCGAGGTCAGTTTTGTACACCATTTTTTCACAAACTGAAATATCGAAAATTGTGTTGTCCGTGGTTTCCAAGACTGCTCTCTGGAGATCACAAAACAAAAGCCAAACAGACAATTTCAGCACGAAAAATTCTGGCAACTGTCTTTTGAGATAGGAAAGGAATTTTGTTAGTGGATTTTGTGGCGAGAGGCATAACAATTAATTTTAATGTGCACCGTGTGACCTTGAGAAAATTCTGATATACCATACAAAACGAGTGACGTGGCCTTCTGTCTTGCGGTGCTATGTTGTTAACAATGCAAGGCCACATGTTTCTACACAAACACAAGGTCTGTCAACGGTTCAACGACGACGAAGAAGTGAAAACTGCAGTCGTGGACTGAGCTTCACAGGCGACAGATTTCTTTGACGTCGGATTTCGAAAACTTGTCGAATGGTTTGACAAATGGAAAGTATGTATAATATGGAAACAGATATATTTTAATATTTACAGTATTTTTATTACTAAAAACGGACCTTATTTAAAAAATAATCCTCGTATATCGTAGTGTTTGTGGGTAGATCATTAGATTATACTGTTACAGGTAGTAGCAATGTGCCCACAAATCAAATGAATGGTTTAATTCACAGCCAGAGTGGTAATAGCCATTTGCCACCTCCGCCACCAGGTTTCGTACAACCACATATGAATTCTTTTGGTGAGTTCGTCAAATATATAAATTTTTTTTTTCCTGTTTTTAATTGGGTGTGTATAAATTGGCGCTTCAAAGTTGCCGCCAAAAAAACTACTGAAAATGAGCTGCTGTCCGGTGAACAAGAGGACCGACATTGATGGAAGACGCCAACTACTGCTTTTTCTTCATAGATTGCAGCTGAAATATTTGCCAACAAATAGCGGTAATTCGAAATTTCCTCGGTAGTGATGATGTCTGGTAAGAACATTTATAATTTCGTTAAAGTGACTCGTGATGGATTAGTGATTTAAGTAAAACTCATTTGTGTGAGCGGTAAAAAAAGTGTAGTGTTGGTGTCAACTGTTGTGGGGGAATGAGAAGTTAAGCAGTTGAAAGAGAGAGAGAGCGGGATAATTCATATGGTTGCGAAACTTTTATAAACATAACTTACATATACAATCCGCTTAGCAAGTATCCAAACACGAAAGTAAATTATTAAAATTTATTCATACATTTGTAAGTTACTAATTTAAAAAAGAAAATTATAATTTAGAGATTTCAAACTGTAATCTCTGTTTAAGAGTGTGATGATACGGTGTTACCAAATTCATATTTTTACTGAACAGAAATCAGAAGTAACTAATGGCTAATCTTTTGTAGCCTTTCTGGTTTAGAAAAAACCAACAAACAAAAAACAGTGATACATTGAAATAATTCGTCAGTTTATACACACTCTCTCTATATACATATTGGATATTCATTACAAAAAATGAAATCAAAGTAGTCCTCGGAAATTCGAAATCGTGATGGAGTAAATTTCATAAATTATTTGACATAATTTTATAGTATATTATATGCTCAAATGCCTTCAATACTTTATAAATTTAAGTTTAATAATTGACAATAGAAATTTAAAACCAATTATGTGTTAAGGTAGGAAGTACAATTTTTGTCCGGAACCTACTTGATTTCGTTTTTTAATGAACGCTTTTTATATTGAAACAAATACCGCCACCAATTCTATAGTCAGTCTTAATCTTATTACGCAATACAGGTCTTGTGGTAATTGATTTAATGGTTACCAAATCATCTTATTACATATTACAGTTCTGGGTATTGTCTTAACATTCTTTATGATCGAAACATAACATTTACGAGTGTCTGTTTGTCATACAATTGGCGCGCAATCATTTTAAAAATTAATAGTAATATGAAACATTAAAAGGACATATTAGCGCCACCTGCATATACATATAACGTTTTTCGTTGTGCAAACAAAACAAACTGAAGAGTTCAACGAGAAATATTTATTGTAAGTCATACAAAAGTAAAGCTTTTGAAGAAATGGTTCTTCCATCTTTTGCTCTTATTAGTCGTACCCTCTTCCGCATATTTTCCACGCAGGCCCTTATTGGCTCCCTAATCGTGCAGCCCATTTTACCACACATCTTGGATATTAGCCTTCAATTCTCGAATGGTAGTATTCTCGCTTGAATAGACTACTGATTTGAACACGCTTCACACATTTTCAATAGCGTTTATGTTGGGAGAATTTCCTGGACATGTAAATAGTTTAACGAAAAATATTTATTGTAAGTTATACAAAAGTAATGCTTTTGAAGAAATTGCTATTCTATCTTTTGCTCTTATTAATCGTACCCTCTTCCGCATATTTTCCACGCAGGCTTTTATTGGCTCCCTAATCGTGCGGCCAATTTTACCACACATCTTGGATACTAGCTTTCAATTCTTGAATGGTAGTATTCTCGCTTGAATAGACTACTGATTTCAACACACTCCACAGATTTTCAATAGCGTTTATGTTGGGAAAATTTCCTGGACATGTAAGCACTGGCAAATTCACGGACTCCAAAGAGTTTGTCACAAATTTTACCTTGCAATAAGTTGGTAATTTTGATGGAGCCCATGGTTGATTAACTTAATCACTGAAGGTTGATATGTAACCCCTTTCCACATTCATTTTCGTTTTTTGTATACGTATTTCGGCAACTAAGTTGTCATCATTAGTAGGTAATTAAACAGTGTCGCACCTGCAAAACTACGGCAAAATACCCGTACGAGACAAATTCCGCACACGATCTGTACCGTTGAAAGCCAAAACGTACACTGAGTTTACCACCAATTTACAACAAGTTCTTTCTGTTACCACCTCTACTTTTGATTCGTCACTGAACATAATCTAAAAGTTCAAAAATCATATAAGATTTTTAGCAAAAAGGTTTTTTGTTAATTAATAAACGTGTATGTCCTTGCTTTATGTTACATCTCTCAAGTCGTCTACTGTGTGTTTTCATGAAGTTTTGCCCATCGAAAATGAGTTACCTTCATTGTAGTTGTTAGGCTTGGTTGTTTTTTACTTGACGTCTACCAGGTTGTTCAATAAGCTTTGTCATTCGATAAGAAAAACACAATTTGATGGTTTGAAATACGTTTTATTATTCATTATAACTTCCCTGAACTTAAAAACACTTGTTTCAGTGATCTTTTAATTTATGGATTCCATCTATGAAGTGAGAATCCGGAACACTGTCGAAATACGCTTCCACCACTGTTATTACCTCTTCGTTCGATGAAAATCGTTTCCACGCATGAATTTTCTGAGATGTGAGAACAGCCAGAAGTCAGAGGGAGCTAAATCTGGCGAATAGAGAGTTTTTGCAACAATTCGTACTTTAATTTACCGATTTTTTCGATGGTTTTTCGAACTGTGTGAGAAGGTGCGGTGTCTTGGTGAAGAATGATTTTTTTCTTCTGTAAACCAGATCTATGACAAACGTTCGGCATCTACGATTCCGGGACGTATGATTTACGAAGAGGTGGAGCTTATGCACCTGAACAAGTTTGTTGAAGTGTTTTCCAAGTCTTTCAGTAAAAGTGATGTCTTATGGTCATCGATGTTCAGTAAATATCCCTTCTTTTTGTGTCGGACATGTTACAATTGATGATGTGATCTTTATTGCAGCCCAACTTAAATCTATTGAAACTACTCGTGACCTTCATGTACCCAGTTTTCTAGTACGTGTCTGTGCACTAGCTTAATAATAATTTTATACAGTAGTCCATTTAATTTGTTGATTCTTATTTATCTTCAAATTGTATTTATTTTCTACCTTTCTGGGTGTATACATTATCAATCAATCGTTAAGTTCTTTTTTCTTGGGGGAGGGGGTGGGGGGTGGGTATCGTATGTTCCTGTATGTAAAATCCACACCAAAAATTATATCATATTACTGTCCTGTAAGTGGCAATTGCTGATGGACCAATAAGAATTATTATTATTTTGTCTTACAACTTACAACTAAAATTTTCTCTCTTACGTCGCTTTCTAGCTATGAACTCCATAGGGACAATAAAAATTGCAATAAAATATGTATATAGGTTATGATATTTATCAGAACTATGGTAGAATGTATACTTACATTTAAAGCACCTGTAAAAGATGATATGTGCTCTGAAAATGATTTAACAGCAATTACAATTAATTTAATAGCAATATAAACATATAAATACCACGACTTTAACAGCAATTACAATTAATTTAATAGCAATATAAACATATAAATACCACGACGAAAACTGACTGGCTGACAAATGACTACAAATTGTTTGATTGATCGAATATGAAAAGTTATAAAAGTTATTAAAAGATAAAAAGAGATACAATATTACTGTTAATCCTGTATTGCATAATAAGGGTGAGGGAGACTATAGTTTAATTTTGAATAGAGCCGGAAATGATCATAAATAACAACTCTGTTAAAAAAATAAGGGTTACTCAACTAACTCTTTCCGGTGGTAACGCTGCCGTGCAATTGTATTCAAGTGATGATGAGGCTCACGCAGGCTAGTACCATTGCACACCCAATTTTTTGTTATTTGTAAAGTCAATTTTTATTGAGTGAATTGAGCCGGGGATACCCCGATTATGATCGGAAAGGGTTAATTTTCGAAAAATGAAATTATGTTGGATCTTTATTTGTACATACTCCTTATTTTGTTGCAGGTAGTAAAATTTTACCTTATTTAAATATGAACAGTCAGCAACAACAAATAAATACTACCCAAAGTAATTGGCCAAATAATTATAATTTATTACAACAACAACAGCATAAAGGTAAGTAACATAGTTGCAATTTTCAGCTTCCCGAAGGGCTTATAATGAAAAATTTATGTGTCAACTCATTTGTTTCATTTTCAATCTACATTGATATCAAAACATCGTTTGTGAGATAACATATCAACTAATTTTTGCTTAGAATAGATTTGTAAAAAAAGGGTTGGACGTAACACTAAAATTTCAAATTAATCACTTACAAGTGGGCGGTGGTTTTGAAAGCATATTATTTTCTTTGTAAAGGAACTTCTAAACAATTCCGATAGTCGAAAACGTTCTAAACAATTCTGATAGTCGAAAACGTCATGTTAAGGTTCTATAACCTTATAAGAAAGGTGGGTGAATTTATAGAGGAGGCAGAGGCGCACTCCGTGAACCAAAAGTTAAAGTGCGATCGTAAACAAGAGCAGGTACTCACCTTCTGTAATTCACGTCTTAACATACTAGACATAAAAACTTGCATCGAATTATATCACAACCATTCTTTCCATTGTCGATTCGTTTAACCATCTACGAACCGGTAAATATGTTTTTCTATACTGAGAGAGGATGAATATTCTACATATAACTCAATATGAGTTATATTGCACACGTACAACATACAAAGGGTACTAGGAAAGTTTGGAATACAGCTTCGTTTTCCTCCGTAACTGACGTCCGTGGCTTGTCCGGCCTCTCAGCACCCTCCACAGTTAAATTTCCCGTTTGGAATTCTCTATGCCACCTGAATATCGTTGTGCGATGTGGACAAACATCGCCTAGTGCAAGAGTCATTTCTTCGAAGCACTGGTCTATGTTTAAACAACGCACGAGATTATATCGCAAAACTGCCCTTATCTCATTTCGTGACCACGATGCCATCGCAAGCACTTTACACTCTCACTGCTAATGAATAACTGAGCCCATCGACATGGCGCGACGGCTACTATGCACGTATGAACATGTCTCAACATGCAGCAACAAGCAGCTTCCTACGATTCATTGTTGCGTCATACTGCAAAACTTTCCTAGTACCCTTAGTAAAAATGAAATCGTATAAATTTCTAATATGGCATTTGGTTTTAATATGTTTGCAATTGAATACAACATCGAATTTGACCACTGGTATATTGCGAAGTAGAAAATTTATTAATATTCATTACAAAAGGAATTATTATTGGTTTTCTCAGCATTGTTGTATACAACTTCACCCAAAAACGTTTGAAACACATTAACGGTTGCCTCGTGTATGATTTCCGTTCTTCGCTTGTAAAACCACCCACTTCTAAATGATTAATTTGAAATTCTAAAGAGTTACGTCCAATCCTTTCTTTTACGAAGTTTTTCTAATCAAAAATTACCTGACATGTTATCTCACATACGAGGATGTAGCAGGAAATCAGAATCAAAATGAAACAAGTGAATTAGGCCATACATTTTTCATTATTTCTCAACATATTCACCTTTCACATGATCTTTCTCAAAACCCTCAAAGTATAGCTCAATTGTTGAAATAAGTTATTCATCCGATCTTTTCCAATGAAGAAAAGTGTGAATCTTTAGGCATTAGATCAGGCAAATAGGATGGACGAGAAATTACCTGAAAGCTCAATTGATCCAGTTTTTTTTGAGATTGGATGAGAAATTGCCTGAAAGCTCAATTGATCCAGTTTTTTTATTGAGATTATCATCTGCGCCGCGTTGTTGAGAGTTAGGATATGTCCAATAATACATGCAAAATGTAATACATGTACGCGTTCAATCGACATGCTCACGATTCTACCTAGTCAAGTCATAAATACTGGTACACAGAAAAATCGACGCCAAATGAAAACGAGTTACTATTTTTAAAAAAAAATTTTTGTTTTGGGTTATTCAATGGCTACAAATCTTAAAACAACTTATTCGAAATGACTTCCATTTGCCTTGCAGCATGACTTGGGACGATGTGGCCACTCATCGATCGCGAGACGCACTTCATGCATGGGGAAATTGTCCACTGCACGGACAAGGGCTCGCTTCAACGACTCAATATTTGAGTGTCGAGTAGAGCAAGCCATGCCCTCCAATACGGACCACAACTTGTAATCCAACGTGTTGAGGTCTGGACTACCAACTGGCCAATCATCCGTTGATATAATGTCCGGAACGTTGTTTTTGAGCCACAGTTGAGTCGTTTTTGTTTTGTGACCTGGAGCAGTCTTGCTGGAAAATCCATGACTTATTGGTGAATATTAATTGGTTGAGGGGCTTCACAATGGGTTCCAAGACGGTCTATCGATATACTTTGGCCGATGTTTTTACTCCTTTCTGGCAAAAATGGAGCTTGGTAACGCCATCGTAGCTCACTCCGCACCATACCATTACAGGCGCGGGATGGTGGCCTCTTTGAACCATCGGGATGAGTTGGGATGCTTCTCTGGATGACCGAGCATACACACGATCGTTCTGTTTATTGAACGATTCTTCTACAGTGACGATTTTCTCGTCAGTAAACAGAATTTGTCTGTGAGCGTTCTTCGCGTACCGGCTGAGTAACGCTTTCGATTTTTGCTTGCGTTTTTTCTTCAATGCGGCCGTGAGCAGGTGTCCAGTGTGTCGCTTGCACGCGCTGAGTCCCAAATCTTCTTTGATAATGCGAGACGTAGATTTTTGCAAAATTTGCATTTCCCGCGACAAGATTTTCTGTTTTCGCAGCGGTTTTCGGTCGATTCGTTTCTTCACGGCTTTGATCGCTTTCGGAGTTCTCACAGTGCGCGGATAGCCGGATCTTTGACGGTCTCGTACTTCACCAGTATCCTCAAACAACTTCATAGTACGATACACAAATTTGCGAGTGATTCCAAGCGATCGCAAGTCCTAAAGATATCGCCTTTTTCCATGTTGCATTTTAGTAGGCCAACTACAACAATACGATTTTCGATGTCGCCACATTCCATGATTGTAAACAATTAATGTCAAAAACTTTTTACGTCACAGCGAAGCATAAATGTCAACTGTCATATCGCAATCAATACGAAATGGATGCGTTCAGTGTTGCATTTGTAATGAGTGCGTTCAGTTGTATACCAGTATTTATGACTAGACTAGGTATAGTTGTTTGATACCAATTCTTCGACCCTTCCAAACGGTATAATTAATTTTATCGATAATTTCTGCACTTGTAGTATCATTACTTTAGAGAACTACTGTACATCCCAGGTAATCTTAATGCTGACAGTTTCAAAATAAATTTTCTACACCACCTGTACTAAATTAATGTTTTTCTCTATTTCTCGTTATTTCTTTTCAAGGTATGGGTGCCTGTAATGATTGGAAAGTATTAGACCCAGCGATAGTGTCCTCGTCTAGCAGATATTTTTCCATAGCGAATCTAAGAGACCAGTATAATCCGTTACAGCCGCAACTGGGCGTACAACAGGGGCAAAACCAGCAGCCCCAACAGCCGCAACAGAACGGACCAATCAGAAACTCGTACGATTTCACATCTAGCAACACATTCTCCAATCTCAATCACATACAGCAGCCGAATTATAATTTTTCGTTTACAAACGGTTCACAACAGAACTTACCTTGGTTAGGTACCGATATAGGTTCACAAATATCGAGTCCGCCCGGGTTCAGATCAAGCAGCCAAGCAACAAAACAACAAGAATGTTAAAAAAAATGCAAAAGAGAAAAGATATGCGAAGACAGATTAGAAGAACCGGAAGTTACACCGTGCGGGATTGTTTGAAAAAAAAACAAATCAAAAATTAATTTAAAAAAAAGTCAGCATACACAAAAAAAATTAAAATTCCTCGTAACTATTATTGCATATATAAATATTATTATTATTATTAAATGAAAAATATATATATTGCAAAAGAGATTATAAAAAATTCAATTCAGTTATTTTTTATGAAGCTTTCGACTTCTATTATCTCGTTCTTTTCTTAAAATCCCTCTGTCCCCTCAAAATTATTATTAAGCAGTTATTTCGAATTTATATTGCTCAAAGAAAGAACTACAAAAAATCTTATATAATGCAATAAAAAAAAATAAAATTTTCTGATTTATATTTCCCTTATTAAAAGAAATTTATTGTTTGTATTAAAATATTTTTGTTTCACTAATATAGTGGTTAAATATGTTGTTTATTAAACTTGAATGATGTGCCGAAAAAATATATGTAATTGTTTATTTTTTTTTGTTTTTTTCGAAATTTATTTTTTATATTTTTAATATACAGCCCTTTCTTCCTTCCGAAATCATGATAAAAAATTGTAGAAGATTTTATTTAATTTTTAATTTAATCAATAATTCGCACCATTAAAAATTTATGTAGAAAAAATTTAAATTTTTCAATTTTTTCTAGATTTTAATATTTGAATTATAATGCCTTTTAGTGGTGCATTAAAATTTAAATCCAAATAAATGTAACTTTTAACGAAAAGGTCATTGTCTATATTATTTTAAATGATTTGGTTATAATTCTTAAAACTTATTTTTTTTAAAATGCCGAACGCCATCTTTTGTCTCCAAAATGTTTATTTAAAAATTATACTTTTAATTCCTTACCCATCCACCCACCTCATCAATATTGCAACATTTTAACCATTTATCCAGAACGTGATCTTAGAAGTTCTTCTATTCGAATATAAAAAAAGAAATTAAAAAAAAAGTGCTGATATTTGATAATACCAACTGTTGAAACAAAGGTAAACAGCTATCGAACATGTGTAAGCGTTGTTCAATATGATACGACAAGATCGTCTTGTTTATTTCTTGTTGTTCACGTCAAGGCAAACAATTCTTCTGGTTTCTTTTTTTATTACCATGTCCTGTTATTATCGTTTAATTTTTAAATTTAATCTATCGTATCGTCTCGTATCTATCAAAGTATATCCCCTGGGTGCTTGGCATAATTCGATGAGATTATAAGAAACTAAGTAAAATATAAAAAAGTTTTTTTGATCTTCTATTATCACTATAATTATTATATTGTCGAAAACGATGGGAAAAAAATAATCGAACTAAAAGTGAGGATCGGAGAAAGAAAGGAAAAATTGATTACTGCATTAATTATCTATTATCGAGAAAGATTGATTATATTGAAAGAAAAAGAAAACAGCTAATATAATACATTACAGAAAAAAATAAATGCCTGTGTTTTATTTACCGTATGACACCTTTCCTGTTTAAGAAATCCCTTTTTTGCTCCGTTAACAAAGAACCTTTAAACCGACACTGTTAATAACAGAATATAATTAACTTTAACATCTCAATCACTGCTACAAAATGAACTATTGTAGCTCATATATAGTGAAATAAACCCCGAGATAACGTAGTTTTCAGAAAGAATGGTAGTTTCGAAATACAACCATGCTCAAATGTATTAGATACCTTACGAATTTATGTACATACATATATAGTTTAGTCAAAAGAGAGGTGAGGAAAATGAAACTGTTGTGAAAAGTATGTACAAAGTGTTATTTAGTAATATAGTACAATTTATCAATATTTTGTTGCTCCGCCCTTGGCCTTAATGACAGCTCGCACTCGTCGAGGCATACTTGCTACTAAATTGTAACACTGCCGATGATATTGCAGCCCATATTTCGCGAATTTTTGTTGATAATTCTGCTTTTGACGCATTTATGTTCCGTGATCTTAGTTTTTAAGATACGCCACAAATTTTCAATGGGCGACAAATCGGGACTTTGTGGCGGCCAATCCAATACCTCCACTGTTTTCCTCGAATCAACGCATTACAGCTCCAGATTTATGGCAGGGCGCATTATCTTGCTGAAAAATGTATTGTGGAATATCCTGGTCGAATAATTTTAGCACAGACGGTTCTAATACTTCCTCCAACATGGCTAAATAGCGTTGGCTATTCATCCGTCCATCGCACAGGTACACTTCTTCAACACCGTATGCAGACATACAACCCCAAACCATGATACTACCACCTCCAAATTTTTCTGTGGGAATGATACATTGTGGTTCATAAGCTTCCCCTTGCCTACGCCGAACGTATAGTGTCCCAGATAGTCCTCAAAGCTGCCAGGCAAAAGAAGAAAGCTAGCGCTTAGACAGGATTAATTTTGTTTAATGTTACATGTAGACTGAATTGCATACAACGATAAGAATATTAGTCATGAAGATGTACTTACATACCTCGATATTCGATTCATCAGACCAAAGAATCTTCGACCACTTCTCGATTGTCCAATTTTCATGTTTGGCCCATAAATACCGCTTCTTTTTATGAGCGTCAGTTAAAAGCGGTTTACGTCGCGCTTTACACCCTCGTAAACCAGCACGCTGGAGACGCCTTCTCACTGTTTGCGCAGAAACTGTTACGCGATAACGCTGCTTCAACTCACTGGCGAGCTGTTTCGACAATTTTTTCCTATCACTGAGAGCCAGTCTTCGTAAAATTCTGTCTTCTCTAATCGAGGTACAGGGTTTTCTGCCACTTTTTGGTCTGTTAACAAACGACCCACTCTCCTGATAGCGACTAATGGTTGTACGGACTGCACATCGCGAACATTTTTTTTTTTGCAATTGCAGCTATTGATAACTTCTGGGAATGCAGTAGCACTATTTGGGCGCGTTCCCCTACCGACAACTCGCGTGTTTTAGGTATTTTTCTTCAACAAATAACTGACACAACGTGAAAAAATAGGATAATTTAATTGATCTCTACCACAAACGCACGTTGCTCACACACTGCTAGAATGACACTAAATTTCTAAAATCCACAATTTCCCCTTTCCACCTATTCTTTTCAATAGGGTATTCAAAAACGCATTTCTGTAAACACCATTAACTATTTTTTATTATATTATTATTATTATATATTATTTCCGTCAGACTTGGATAATACCGAGGATAAGGGTTTTTACCTGGAGTGTCTAATACATCTGAGCATGGTTGTAGTTATGTATAGATACAGATGGTTCTAACCACCTGCGGAGCGTTACGATTTTTTCCCCCTTGTTTTAGGATTGCCACCCTTCAATGTTGAAAAATAAAGTCAGTACTGCTTTTCCTCTTACGGCCGGGAAAGGTTGCATCTCCACAATATTACCGAATATTTGCGGGTACATGTTATGTTTTAGAGTCCTACAAATAACACATTATACTATTTATAAAACACTGTATTCAGTAGAACTGCCGAGAAGCAAGCAGGGAGTCTTTACTTATAACTTGTTCAACATCAAAACACCGGATTCACAGTGGCGTATAGCTTCACCGGGAAAGTTGGATAGATGTGAATTATAGTTCCTGTATATTCTGATCAAAAAACGATTTCGAAATTTATTTACACCCGTCGCATTTGACAATCCGTATCCGCGGGGCATCTTCGTGTCACTGTCGTCTATATCTGCACCACCCTCCCCCCTGTCGCTATGCGGAATATTGTTCAATCTTATGACTCGCTTGATCACTTAACTACGGAAAAAGATTATGGAGCTGGCAATATGAACAATGGAAACATGACTGAAGGCAGAAAATCGTGTTAATGACCTGTTCTGATTACACAAAATAAGATATACGAGGAATGGTTCTTTAATATTAAATCTAATACGGTAAAACGATATTCTTAAAACGTTATTACGATCATCCTGTAAAGAGTTTACTCTTGCCTCTGCAAATATTGTACTCAACTCTTTGGAATCATTGACACCTTCGGAAATTAGTAAAACGTATTTTCCGAAACTTATGTTTGATATATAAAAATTAAAAAATCGTTTGGTGCTAGGTTGCATGTGTATGGTGAATGGTCCCTTAATGCAATGTTTTGTTCTTTTAAATACTCCACTGTTCGACTTTCTCTATATGGTATTCATTATTGTCAAGTAGCAGATTGTTGCAAAGGTCCTGCAGGCACTTCATAGAGTGAGTACTATTATCATCTGGGATTATTGTCCAATAATATCGAAGAAAAGTGAAGAAGGGCTTACGATTTTCAGGAACAAGTAATGTTTTATTGGCCAAAATTGATACAGACTATGGGATCATACATTGGATGTTTTTAGATCATATTTACTGGTAAAAACATAAAACTGTTAATGTATCGTACATAACTTAGTAAAAACAGGCGGTCGTATACGTGTAGTGATTGTTCTATTGTGAATAGAGGCGTACCACAGGGCTCTTTGTTGAGTTTTTTGTTGTTTTTGGCGTTTATAAATGCGGTTTTCGGTATATCAATATGCGGATGACACGTTGTGTTTGGTAATAGCGGATTCCTGTGGAAACCTACAAGCAGGCTCTCGGTGATTAGTGATATGTCAATGTGGTGTGCCAAAAATTTATTATACTTAAATATTGTAAAATAACTTGTTTAAAATTCTCACCTCAGAACACCAAGAAGTCATTATACATAAAATATAATAAAATCTTTTTCACAATAAAATTAAGTACAATTCTTAGGAGTATATTTTAACTATGTATGATGAGTATGATCTAATAAAAAAATATCGTTATATGCGATGTACCACTTAAAGAATAATTTGAATATTACAGTCTTAAGAACGTTTTATTTTGCGATGTGCATTCGCGTATTAAATATGGAATAATTGTTTGGGGTCAAAATAAAGCTTTTGTTTTGCAAAAAAAAGATATTACGTTGTACTTCATTATGAGTAGAACTTCTTCCACGGATTATTTTAGTCAAACATAATAACGTTACCGTCACTATACGTGTTGGAGCCCGTTAATTTCTACCTTTAAAGCAAATACTGCCGTCTCTGATCATATGTGTACATGGGGAGCAGATAGCTTGCATTTTCCAGCCCATTGTCTACATGAGAGGCGCATTTAATGCTTACCACACACATCAAAAATAGTTGGAGTATTAATTTGGTACGTAGACTTCCCCGGTCGTGGTCCATGCTATCTGCTTCTGGGTTTCCGGGCTGGAACCGCGTCACTAGTATATCTGCCGACGTTTCGTACCCATTTGTATGAGACATCTTCAGGGCTGAACTACTCCACTGAAACTGAGTTTCAGCAGTTTCAGTGCATTTGTATGGGACATCTTCAGGGCGGAACTACTGCACTGAAACTGAGTTTCAGCAGTTTCAGTGCAGTAGTTCAGCCCTGAAGATGTCCCATACAAATGGGTACGAAACGTCGGCAGATATACTAGTGACGCGGTTCCAGCCCGGAAACCCAGAAGCAGATAGTTGGAGTATTATTCTACACTTGCAATTGAAGATATATCTAATTAAAAGAAGCCTTTATAACTTTAAGTAATTCATAACCTCTTAGCGAGTAGCATTGGTATAACTTTGGAATTACATTGTATCGTGTTTAATATTAGTTAATAATTTTTAGCTGCATAGTGGTAATCATGGCATAAAAACTTTTTAGGGACGTGGCAGTTCCTTTTCTATCAGTTGGCGCTTTCTGAAACGTATTTTATTTGTTTTGTTTTTGCTGTTTCTTTTGATAATGTCTATATCTTGTATAAGATTCTGGACAATAGAGTTATTATCATTATACCCAAATAGCCGAGTCGGAGGGTTACCGTTTTTTTCTAGATGCCATGATGAACCTCAATGATTGCTTACTAGAAGTAACTAGAGCATTCCATCTATTGCAAACTTACACCAACTTAAAACACTTATTCCCACCATCGTCCAGCATAAAAACATTCTATCACAAACCCCTTAATCCAAATCTGTATTTAAACGTAACTTAATCCCAAGAAATTAAACGTAAACCTTAACAATTCCAAACTTTGTAACTATAAACCACCCGCCTAAAACTATCTAATTTTTTTTTAACACGTTTCTATCCTAGATACCGATATACCTTATACAGTGTGAGCAACAATGAGTTACCTGATCCTACATTTTTTTCCATACATATCACCTTAATATTTACTTCCTCTTAAAAGTGAAATTAGACAGTGTCTCACGCAATTTTAATAATTATAATAAAAATATGCTAGTTACTATGTAAACAACAAATTCCAGTGAAAACGGCATTTTTGCTCCGTATATGTGAACTGAAGACTTTAAAAAGACTGTTGAAGGCTAGCATATAAGTATAAGTAATGGATATTAATCACAAAACAAGTTCTGTACACTGCACGTCAATGAAAGATTAATGACATAAACATAGAGTAGGAAAACTCACTAGAAATTACTACACTGCTAACTTCAGATAGAAAAAAGGAAGTAAGTACTGATATAGAGCGTGCGGAAAGTAGTAAAAGATCAGGTCAATCATTGTTGCTTACTCGTTATATTGGGTTGGCAACTAAGTACTTTCGGTTTTGTAGTATAAAATAAAACACTTTTTTTTTAAACAAAGAATAGTTTTTAATCAATTATATATTTTCCATTTTGCTCAATGACCTTTTGCCATCTTTCTTTCAGCCGCATGATTCCGCGCTCATAAAATTTCTGGTCCTTATCAGCAAAAAACTGAACCAGGTGCGAGTGAAGGTCATCGTCATTTGTGAAAGTTTTACCAATCAAAGAATTCTGCAAACTTCGAAATAAATGGTAATCAGATGGTGCTAGATCAGGGCTGTATGTGGGATGTGGCATCACTTCCCAGCCAAGCTCCAATAGTTTCCCACGAGTTGCCAAAGATGTGTGAGGCCTTGCATTATCTTGGTGGAAAACTACACCTTTCCGATTTGACAATTCTGGCCGTTTTTCTTTAATTGCTTCATCCAGTTTTATTAATTGTTGACAGTAAACATCAGAATTGATCGTTTGGTTCCTTGGAAGCAGCTCAAAAAACACAACACCTTTGTAATCCCACCAAACTGACAGCATGATCTTTTTTGGATGCAATTCAGCTTTCGATGTGGTTTGAGCTGGTTTATCGTGTTTGCTCCATGATCGTTTTCGAACTATGTTACTGTACAGGACCCATTTTTCATCACCAGTGATGATTCTTTTTAAGAAAGGGTCGGTTTCATTTCGTCTAAGGTGCATATCGCAAAAGTTGATTCTTTGTGTTAAATGAATTTCTTTCAATTCGCGAGGTACCCAAATATCAAGCTTCTTAACTAGCCCAAGACATTTTAAATGTTTTTCAATTGTTGTGTGCGATACATGTAGACTCTCCGCAACCTCTCGAACAGTTATATGACGATCCTCTTCAATTATGACTTTGACATGGTCATCATCATCTTCAGTAGGCCGACCAGAACGTTGCTCATCTTTGAGGGAAAAATCTCCAGAACGGAATTTTTTACACCAATTCTGACACGTGCGCTCTGTTATGCAATTAGCACCATAAACTTCACATATCTTTTTGTGAGCCGCAGCAGCTTTCTTTCCTTTACGGAAATAAAATAGTAAAATATGTCGAAAATGTTCGTTTCTGCACTCCATTTAAAATTAACCCACAACTAATAGCTTTAATAAAAATCACGCACTACTTGCTTCTGAAGTTACGTCAATGTGACTAGTATCACGCGACAAACGGTAAAGTACAGCACTAACATACGTTATACAAAAAATAAAGCAACGCTCTCTATCAGTAAAAACCGAAAGTACTTACTTGCCAACCCAATACAAGGTGTCACTAACTGTATCAATAAAATCCCTTTGAAAAACATTTAAACTATACTCATTATGAGACCCCTTCTCTCTTAAAAACCGTATCTATTCAGAAATTCGTTGTGCTTTTCATCGTGTCTCAGAATTTGGTGACATTTTTTTAACATCCTGTATAATACAAAACCAACATAACTATACTAAAAACTTTTATTTGATAAAAATCAATACAAAACTAACTACTAGTAATACTTGCTTTTTTAAAACATCTGATAAAGTAATAAATATACAAACAATATTTTAAGACAAGAACTACTTCAGTCCACTCTTTGCCTTCTTTACTTCTGCATAATTCCACTGTATTTTACTGGCAAAAAAGCACGAAATGATCCGATTTTATTTTTTTTGCACTCAAAATTTGGCCAACCTAAAATCTAGTATTTCATCGCTCGTTAAGAATCGGACATCACTTTGACTATCTCCGTTGCCACTTCTCATCCGTCTGACGCAATTCCTACTTGTATATTTCTTAGCCAGAAAGACCATTGCCAACACTCCGATGACGATAAAGCAAACCGTTAACACGGCGATTACTGTAGTTTTATTCGATGGCGTTGGTCTTTCGTGCACTGGGGAGATTTTATCCGAAAATACTGGCTGACTGTCGTCGTCATCCAAGGGATATTCTTTGGTGAATACTTCTTTAGGTTCTTCAGTGATGTCGAATTGATATGCTTCTTCAGTAATCTCTTCATATGGTACTGTTAACATGTCGTTTAAGAAATATTTGGTAGCAGTGGTTTTTGTAACTTTCTCTTTTTGTGCAGGTGTATTGCTTAAAGTAGCATCAATTTTCATATCTGGGGCAACGGTTGTTTTGATTTTTCTTTGTTGTACCGTGGTTGAAAATTCTTGTATAACTGGGACTTGTGTTGTTACTTTTGAAATTGTAGAAACTGGTCTAATTCTAGTTACTTTACTTGGAGCTTTTGTTGTTAAAACTACGGTAGTTTTTGGAGTTGTTATTGCTCGGATAGTTGTCTCTTTTATTGTAGTCTGTGGTATTGTAAGTAAAGACGTCTTCTGAGGTAATGTTCGTTTATTTTCAGTTCGAGGTATTGTCGTCATTATAGCTGGTACTGTCGCCATTACAGTTGGTGTTACTGTCGCCATTACAGGTCTTGGTACTGTTGCCATTATAGTTGGTGTAAAGTTTATGTCCATTTCAGTTGTAAATTCCATATCCGTTTGCGTTGTGTCCGTATCGGTACCTGTATGATTGATGTTATATTCTTGCAATTAATTTGATTTTTGGTCACTTACCGAGCACACAAACTGCAATATAATCTGGGCAACAAGTGTTGTTTTCGTAGCATTCTTCACTGCAACTGCAGCTTATGTCTAGAGTATTAATGGTATTACATCTATTACTGCATGAGTCATAGAAAAATGTTGTCGTCTCTGATTCTTCCTCTCTGAAAAATGACATAAATAATAATTTTTTGGATTTTTTAAAAATGCTAAAGCAACGTTATATCATATTTTCAACTAGAACAGTAATATACACTACCGGTCATATTTATTTGCCCACCCATAGTTTTAGCCAAAATTATTAAACTATCAAATGTGTACTGAATATTTATTTATTGTACCAATACAATAGTGTAAAATAAACATAAAATAGTTACATTTTTCTTATATAAAAACTTTATCATTAATTATTATTAAATTTTGCTCTCATCAATGTGCCCACCTTTATTTTTGATAATTGCGGCACATAACCGCGGCATCCTTTCAATTAATTTTTGCACTGTATCTTCTGTAATTTGTGCCCAGGCTTCTTGAAGTTGTTCCCACAGTACAGTGGTGGATGATAGAGCACGTTCTCGAACCTTCCGGTCCAATTCTTCCTCTATTGGGTTCAGATCAGGACTTTGAGCTGGCCATACCATTATAGAGATTTGCCCTTGCTCTTCTAGTTGACGCAAGCAATCGCCACACAATCTAGAAGTGTGTTTCGGATCGTTGTCCTGTTGAAATACAAAGTTTTCGCCAAGAATCCTTAGTCCTGAAGGAACAGCGTTATTTTCTAAAATTTCCTTGTAGCTTTCTTTTCTTAGGATTCCCTCAATTTTGAAGAGATCGCCTACAGATCTTCCACCAAAACACCCCCAAATCATTACTGAACCTCCTCCATGTTCTACGGTAGGTGCAATAGATTCTGGCAGTACTCTTTCTCCTGCGGATCTTCTTACGAATATTCGCCTTTTACTACCGAAAAGTTCAAACTTCGATTCGTCTGTCCACAACACATTATTCCACTGATCAATCGTCCAATTCTTATGTTCTTTAGCCCAATTTAGTCGTTTTATCTTGTTTTGTTTTCGTAGTAGTGGTTTTCGCAGAGCAATTCTTCCGTATAAATCCGCTTGCCTTAACCTTCTCTGTACCGTGGACACACTAATTGGTTTAGCACGCGCTCTATTCATTTCAGCAGCAATTTCTGGTGCTGTTTTTCGTCTATCGCGTCTACTTATCCGTATTAGATGCCGGTCATCTGCAGATGTCGTCGCTTTGCATCATCCAGATCTTCTTTTGTTGAAAAATGTACCACTTTCTTCAAATTTTTTAACGTTATAATCAACGGTTCTGTGATTTAATTGTAATTCTTTTGCAATTTCGCGATTACTTTTACCCGTACGATGATAAGCAATTTTCATAGCACGCACTTCAACAGATAATTCCTTCGTCTTCGGCATTGCATTAAAATATTCACAATAACTCTCTATTTCACTGTTTTGGCAACAAAAGATGAACGATGACTGACATAAAATTTATTTTCCTTTTTGAATAACACATCCCAATATTGTAATACAATAACACAATATTGGTAATACCTTTCGGAGATGCAGGTAAAACTGTTAGTACTGTAGGGATTAGCCTATATAATATTTATGGTATTTTTCCAATTTATGACACCTTTACGATATATCATAAACAATTTAAGATTTTCGTAAAATTCATATGGAATTACTTCCACTAATAATATTGTTGAATAATTATAATACAGATTTTTCGAAAGATAATCCGTATTTCAGGAAACACATAAAATTGGGATGGGCAAATAAATATGACCGGTGGTGTACATAATAAATAAGTTCTGAAAATATTATAATAATTACGAGGGTAGTCTGAAAAGTGTCCAGTCTAACAAAGAAACAAGTATTTTTTTTGTCAAATTTAGTTTCGTTTTTCAATATAGTCTTCTTGAAAGTCTATACAGTTGTGCCAAAGATGCTTCTATCTCTAATCAGTCCAAATAATAGTAGGCACCTTGTTCTGCAAAATAAGCGTTTAGAAATGTGACGGTCTCCTTATTCGATGAAAATCTCTGTCCTCCGAGCGAAACTTTGAACCTGAGAAATAGAAGAATAGCTGAAGGCCAGATATGCTGAATATGGTGGATGGTCAACCGTCTCGAAACCCAGTTGGTATATTTTTGCCATGGCGACTATCGTAGTGCGATAATATTGTCTTGGAAGAATAAAACTTTCTTTTTTTAATTACAGGCATTTCTTTGCAATTTCTATCTTTTGCTTGTCAAGTAATAATGCGTAGTATACAATGCCTAGTGAGCAAGCAATTCGTGCAGTTATTGATCGTTTTCGCACTTATTTTACTCTTCTCGATTCAAAACCATCAACAAGACAAAGAAATGTGCGTACCGAAGAGAATATTGCTGCTGTAGCGCGAAGTATTGAAGAAGACGCCTAAATGTCAATTCGTCGTCGTTTTCAACTTGTTGGCATTTGTTCTTCGACTATGTGGAAAATTTTACGTAAGGATCTTGACTTACGTGTCTATAAAATACAGCTCGTGCAAGAATTGAAGCCGAGCTGCCGTTACGATGAAAGGCGAGCGCTATCGAACCATGCTAACTGAATTTTTGTTTCCAAAAATTAATCAGCTAAACATCGACGACATTTAGTTCCAACAAGACGGCGCAACTTATCATACAGCGCGCTTAATAATCGATGTCTTGCAAAATCAATTTGGTGACAACTTTATTTCCAGAAGTGGTCCTGTTCACCAGCCCCCTCGTTCGTGCGATTTAACGCCTCTGGATTACTTTTTATGGGGCTATGTAAAGTCATTGGTTTTTGCCGACAAACCAACAACTCTTGAAGCGTTGGAAGCCAATATTTATTGATGCCATACGGCCAGATTTATTGAAAAAAGTAATCAAAAATTGGACTGATCGAATGGACCATGAAACTCGCAGCCGCGGCGGACATATGCCGGAAATCATATTTAAAAAACAAATGCCATGAAGTTATCTACCAGATTATAATAAAAAAAATTTCTTTCCGACAATATTTCTGTCTTGTATTATCATTCTAAGTTCTCAAACTCTTAAAAAAAACACCCTATACTTACGTGGTAGTCACAGGGTCGATAATACAGTTTTCTATAATTTTGACATCGTCTATGGCGATATCACTAATGTAACTAATACCTCTGACACCTTCAAAAACAACCTGGAAGTAATAAAAATTTGTGAATTAAAAAGAACAACATTAAAACAAATTCTTACTTGAAATTGATCGTTTATTGATCCTATATCAATAAAAGCCCTGAGCCATTCGTTTCCGTGATTTCCTTTTGTCAAAAATACAACGTCATCTAGTTTAAAGTCCCAAGAATCGTTGATTTTCTTAATATAGACTGCTAATTCTCCTATACCGGATCCGTACATGTGATAATAAAATTCCAAACAGACTTTGTTCGATTCCTTTTTGTACATGGGTGATATTAATCTTGCTGTGTCGTCTGCATTCCTCGAAGAACTTTCTATATACATGTAATAACCTATAAAATGAATCGTTACACCTTGTCCTTTTAGAAAATAAAAATCGGTTACCATTTCCACCGGGTCCCTTCGTGTGGTCGTCGCTAGGTCCCGTCGCTAAATGTCCACTCGGAGTTTTATTATTTAATCTTCTCCAATCAAAATTGTGGTTCAAATCGTGACTCCAGCCGCAGATATTCTCGGATTCGAAATCGCAACTTAGAGATGGCGTGGCATTCGTCGCTGTTGATAAAGTAGGGAAGTTAAATGTTCAAATTACCTTGAAGATTTGGTAACTTACGCAAACACGATGGCATCGGTACATTCCATTTCATGTCCACACAAAATGCGCGGTTGTAACCTGACAGGGCGAAATCCGCTGCACAGTAAAAATTTAAAACTGCGCCCCTGTGGGAGGGATAAATGATGCCGTTTTTGAATTGTTGCACTTTTCGACAGTTTGGTCCTTGAAAAATGAAAATGATTACTGCCTGATTCCATAAATGTAGTCAAGTATATATCTTTAAGCTTCAATTATTAAAGCATTTACATATATATATATATATATATATATATATATATATATATATAAGTGTGATATATTTGTAGAATTTAAAACGTCTTTGGATAAGTTCGAATATGTGATATGTAACCTCGCCCCCCGAAATTTTCAAACAATCGGATATTTATATTATTGATTCAGTTGGTAGCACTGCAGGGCAAATTCTCTTTTTTCTTTTTCTATATTTTTAAGCTAATTGTACCACTAACTATAAGATTTAGTTGAAAGTGGAAATGGTATACAAATTTAATCAAGGTTTTATTTATAAAAAGCTATTTCAATATGACAACAAAAAAACTTTTTTATTTGCTAACGCAGTCAGCCAACGTAGGGATGGACTTATACTATCGATCTGGAAGTAAAATTTGCCTGCAAGAAATCTGGTTTGGATTTGTTTCCATTTTTAATCAACTTGCTCGTATGAATATTGACATAAGGTGTGAAAATTAGTATTTTTTGCTGTGCCATCGTTGATTACAATCATAGAAATTAATTAGAAATTTCTGCGCTGCAAAAGGACTCGAACCTGTATCTGCCGTTTGCTACACGGCTGCCTTACTAATTAGGCCACCAGACAGTACAGTTTCAAGTCTCTTAGTATGTCATAAATCACATTGTGTAAACATCTAATAGTTATAACTTGCAGTCAAGTTTGGATGCTAATAATTAGAAATAAATATATTTATATACTCAATGACATTAGAAGTGTTACACCTAGAAGGAATAGTTTCCTGGACGTGATTTTTTGGTAATGTGATAAGCTTAAGTCAAGAATGAAACGATCAGATTTCCAAGAAATTTTATTAACATTAATTTGAAAAAAAATCAATAATGTGTTTGGCGACCCCGTAGCTGTAGACACTCCTGTACACGTCTAGGCATCGACAAAATAAGATGGTCGATGTCTGCTTGTGGCACCTCGTTCCAAGCAACTTGAACTTGGTGGATTAACTGTGCCAGAGTTTGTTGAGGATGGTTCAAATTGGTCAGTCTTCTCCCCATTATGTCCCACACATGTTCGATGGGATTTAAATCCGGTGAACGGGGTGGCCACGGCAAAACATTAACGCCAGCTTCTCGTAGAAAGTCCATAGTACGACGAGCAATATGTGGACGCGCGTTGTCTTGCTGAAAAAGGACGTGTGGACGGCCATCTAGATAAGGCAATAAAGTGGTTTGTAGGACGTCATCAACATAACGCGCAGCTGTCATACTGCCCCGAATAAACAGAAGAGGTGATCGGCTTCCATATGCAATAGCCCCCCAAACCATTACTCCAACAGTCCTGTGCACATGTCTCTCAACAGCAAATCCAATATCACGTCGCTCTCCACGACGGCGTCTTACCCTCTGACGGCCATCATGCATGCCTAGGCAGAATCGCGATTCGTCGCTGAATACGACATTATGCCATTCTGCTTCCCAATGCTGCCGTTCTCTGCACCAGTCCAAACGTCAGAGGGTAAGACGCCGTCGTGGAGAGCGACGTGATATTGGATTTGCTGTTGAGAGGCATGTGCACAGGACTGTTGGAGTAATGGTTTGGGGGGCTATTGCATATGGAAGCCGATCACCTCTTCTGTTTATTCGGGGCAGTATGACAGCTGCGCGTAATGTTGATGACGTCCTACAAACCACTTTATTGCCTTATCTAGATGGCCGTCCACACGTCCTTTTTCAGCAAGACAACGCGCGTCCACATATTGCTCGTCGTACTATGGACTTTCTACGAGAAGCTGGCGTTAATGTTTTGCCGTGGCCACCCCGTTCACCGGATTTAAATCCCATCGAACATGTTTGGGACATAATGGGGAGAAGACTGACCAATTTGAACCATCCTCCACAAACTCTGGCACAGTTAATCCACCAAGTTCAAGTTGCTTGGAACGAGGTGCCACAAACAGACATCGACCATCTTATTTTGTCGATGCCTAGACGTGTACAGGAGTGTCTACAGCTACGGGGTCGCCAAACACATTATTGATTTTTTTTCAAATTAATGTTAATAAAATTTCTTGGAAATTTGATCGTTTCATTCTTGACTTAAGCTTATCACATTACCAAAAAATCACGTCCAGGAAACTATTCCTTCTAGGTGTAACACTTCTAATGTCATTGAGTATATAATACTAATTAGCATCAAAACCTAATTATATATAAATTCTAGAAATATCGTATTTTATGTTCTTGTTTTTTAATACTGTTTGCTTATTTTAAAGTGCAATGTATCTAATAAAATTAAAAACCAGTGCGATGACTACCTTTTATTGATATCAGACATATTTTACCAAATATGTAACTAAAATCAACACAATTTTATTGTGACTATATTCATGCAATAAATACAAATACAGTTTTGGTATAAAGTTTCCGAAAAACAATATTCTTTACAATTATTTTGAATTTCATGGTGGACAATTCATCATCTAAGTGGTATCTTTTCTCTGCCTAAAAAGTTGTTTTAAAGGTCCAAGTAAGTAAAAATTAAAGGAAGCAGAATCGGGATCGTATACTTGATTTAAATAAGAATTTAATTTTAATAGTTCTGATTGAATTTGAACACCCTTGTATATGTGATGTAATACTGCTTTTTGACATCATTCGAACGGTTCTGAGTATAATAACTGTATTATTGGTTTTGATATTTATAAATCTTATTGTTTCTGTAAAACTTTACTTCCTCTATATTATTAATTTGTCGGTGGACCAGTTCAATAATTACTTCGATTATAAAAATATTATTTAGTTACAATTACTTAATACTAAAGATATATTAATTCAAAGTAGAGATCTACTCTATGTTCATGACGTTGGAGGATAGGTGGCGCTATATCCGCTTCAAACTAAAATTTGAAATTGAAAATAAATCAACCTCGTATGACAATTTTAATTAATAATTCTAGCGATTTCGAAGCATTATTTTTATCTTGTATCAAGTGAAAATAATCGGTATGTATAAATACATTTCTAAATTAATCACAGCCATTCTTATCAACGGCGCTAGTTCAAGAAAATTTATCAAATCATGCGCCCGAGTTTCCGTTCTGGAACCATTTTAGAAATGTCCTTTTTTATCACACACCATACAATCGATGGCAATGAAAATTTGTTTTTCAATTACAAAATGCCAATGCATTTTGTATTTATTATAGAGAAATGAAAATATAAACAGTACTTTTCATTTAAAATGCAGTACCTTGTAAACGTTCAAAATCATCTTTTTTTTTTAACAAATTTTCAAACTCAATTTTAAATGGAAAAACATTGCCATATGCAATGTTATTTAATCATTTGACTAACATCTATCTGTAATTTATAGGACTTGTTTATGGTTTCATTTGCTGCATTTAAATAGAAAAAAATGAAACAAAGATTTAATAAACACTTTTATGTTTGTTATGTCATAAAAATGTATTAAAAAGATGTGTTACTCAAACAAAATATTATTGCTCAGGTTAAACACAAATAGATAAAGGTGCACTCACCATTGTACTTTCAATCTAGTTGAACAGGTTTACACATTGAAATAAATAACAAACAAGGTATTCCCAATTAGTAATTGAAGCTTATAAAAGTATAACTTCGAAATTGAGAAAGTTATTTTGGTTATATTATAAAAGGTAATACTCCTTTCTCTTTAATCAAATTTGTTTTTGACCATTTAATTTTAAACTTAATCGTAAATTGTATGTGGAAAGTTGATAAAGTAAAAATTAATAATTTATTGTTCGTGTGAATATCAATATGAAACATGGTCACCATCACTCTTACGGCAACTAAAATTAAATTGAGAGAATTATATAATTTTGATGCTGTAATGTACTCTTTGTATTTTACCCAATATACAATAATACATTTTCTAATATTTATTGTAGTCCAGGTATATTTCACTCAAGCTAGGTTAGTTTGATTATGTTTACAAAACAATTTAGTAAACTTTTATTTGACAGTTTTTGGTTTTAAACATGTCAAGGTAGACAACGTTTAATAAATAAAAAGAATTTAAGTTTGAGATCTATTTCGAATTAAATATTTGTGTTTATAAATATAGCTAGCGTACTGTGTATTATTTTCATTTACGTACATACAACCGAATAAATTTTTGTTCTGTTGCAAATAGGTTTTAAATAATAAAATTTTAAGGATGCGAAAATTAACATTTTTCAACTGTTTTAAAAAGAAAGAGGTAAATTTCTGAACAGACCCTAATACAACCTATAAAATTGTTGAAAAGTTATAAACCACATATTAAAATTGTTGTTTTTATGTGTGTAGTTAAAATATTTGTTTAGAAAACATGTAATTTTATTTATTATTTTAAAAAAATTCGAATGGTACGAAATTATACATACAACTATGTTACTTTGTTATCCTCTCAACCAATAAGAATTAACCATTATTTGGGTCTGTTCAGAAATTCATCTCTCTCTTTTCAAAATACAGTATACACTCTTAGATAATATATATAAAACAAACTTTAAGCGATTTTTCCTTCAGAAATTACGCGACTCACAAGAAAAAGTAAGTTAAAATTATATTACTACTTACTGACACAAACTGGAGGTGGTGAATCCCAGACGCCCTGAGTACATTTGCTGTATTTTTCACCAGCGAGAAGGTAACCTTTACTGCAGATAAATTGTGCGAACGTTCTTGATCTTATTCTAACTCTGCCATATTTTAACTTGAGCGCTGGACAAGCTATAACAGTCAAATCAAAAAAAAAATAAGAATAGCAATTCTTAATATTAGAGAATATCAAATAAAATCTTGCCTTGGAATGTCTTCTTTGAAATACTTGAAAAATGATAATTGTTTATAATTAATTATTATTTTAATAGAATATTAATGTTAAAGCATTCTTGAAGTGCATCAATTTTTATTTATTTCCACTCTTCGCAAGTGCTATTTAAGAATATAAACAATTCATAGTTTAACGAAAGATTTAGTAAGTAGAAGTGTTTAAGAAATAAATTTACGAATAAGCAACAAGATAAGAATCAGAACAACATGTACACTACCGGGCATATTTATTTGCCCACCCCAATTTTATGTGTTTCCTGAAATACGGATTATCTTTCGAAAAATCTGTATTATAATTATTCAACAATATTATTAGTGGAAGTAATGCCATATGAATTTCTACGAAAATCTTAAATTGTTTATGATATATCGTAAAGATGTCATAAATTGGAAAAATACTCTAAATATTATATAGGCTAATCCCTACAGTATTAACAGTTTTACCTGCATTTCCGAAAGGTATTACCAATATTGTGTTATTGTACTAACTAATTACAATATTAGGATGTGTTATTCAAAAAGGAGAATAAATTTTATGTCAGTCATCGTTCATCTTTTGTTGCGAAAACCGTGAAATAGAGAGTTATTGTGAATATTTTAATGCAATGCCGAAGACGAAGGAATTATCTGTTGAAGTGCGTGCTATGATAATTGCTTATCATCGTACGGGTAAAAGTAATCGCGAAATTGCAAAAGAATTACGATTAAATCGCAGAATCGTTGATTATAACGTTAAAAAATTTGAAGAAAGTGGTACATTTTCCAACAAAAGAAGATCTGGACGACGCAAAGCGACGATATCTGCAGATGACCGGCATCTAATACGGATAAGTAGACGCGATAGATGAAAAACAGCACCAGAAATTGCTGCTGAAATGAATAGAGCGCGTGCTAAACCAATTAGTGTGACCACGGTACAGAGAAGGTTAAGGCAAGCGGGTTTATACGGAAGAATTGCTCTGCGAAAACCACTACTACGAAAGCAAAACAAGATAAAACGACTAAATTGGGCTAAAGAACATAAAAATTGGACGATTGATAAATGGAATAATGTGTTGTGGACAGACGAATCGAAGTTTGAACTTTTCGGTAGTAAAGGCGAATATTCGTAAGAAGATCCGCAGGAGAAAGAGTACTGCCAGACTGTGTTGTGCCTACCGTAAAACATGGAGGAGGTTCAGTAATGATTTGGGGGTGTTTTGGTGGAAGATCTGTAGGCGATCTCGTCAAAATTGACGGAATCCTAAGAAAAGAAGGCTACAAGGAAATTTTAGAAAATAACGCTGTTCCTTCAGGACTAAGGATTCTTGGCGAAAACTTTGTATTTCAACAGGACAACGATCCGAAACACACTTCTAGATTGTGTGGCGATTACTTGCGTCAACTAGAAGAGCAAGGGCAAATCTCTATAATGGTATGGCCAGCTCAAAGTCCTGATCTGAACCCAATAGAGCTTCTTTGGGAAGAATTGGACCGGAAGGTTCGAGAACGTGCTCTATCATCCACCACTGTACTGTGGGAACAACTTCAAGAAGCCTGGGCACAAATTACAGAAGATAAACTGCAAAAATTAATTAAAAGGATGCCGCGGTTATGTGCCGCAATTATCAAAAATAAAGGTGGGCACATTGATCAGAGCAAAATTTAATAATAATTAATGAAAAAGTTTTTATATAAGAAAAATGTAACCATTTTATATTTATTTTACACTATTGTATTGGTACAATAAATAAATTTTCAGTACACATTTGATAGTTTAATAATTTTGGCTAAAACTAAGGGTGGGCAAGTAAATATGACCGGTAGTGTATATGTATTAAGTTTAAATTGGTGGTTGGTCGTCAATTCTTCTTCTTCAAGTATCCATTTCATTTTTATCAAGAACAATTTTTTTAAAAGGCTTTAAGAGCAATAATAAAATGAACCTACATGATTTTATGTCATTTATAGATTCTCCTACTTTCGGTAGCTATATTATTTACATTGTTTTTCATAAAATGCCCGCATGTTTTATTCTAGTCGCACCTTCGCGAAGTATCACAAGAATAAAAAGATCGAGGTGCGGAGAAATAGTAGCCGCGATAAGAAAACGTGAAGAAAAAACGGATCAGTTACAAACTATAAAAAACTAGACTTAACCGTGTTGAATTAAGTATCAGCTAAAGAGTTCTCGACAAAGATTCAAGAACTCCTCATGAGACAGGCAGGCAAAATAATTCTGCAGGAGACAATCGCCCAAATTTACGAAAGGCATACTGAGTAAGTAACAAAAGGTCTCTTAACGTGATGCTGACAATATAGTTAAGCTAAACTAAATCTAATACAAGGTATGGCAATTAAATAACGAGACTGCGCTCTTTCCATCGCGCAGCCGCATCGGGTAAGGCTGTAATTGGAATTTCATTGACCTTGATACTTCCAGAGCAACAATCCGTAATTTTGTCTCTGTCTGCTTTAGTTTAGTTTAGAGCTTTAATTGTAGAGGACACTGTTACTTAGTAGTACCGTGATGGTAGTTGACATAAACATCGAGCAGCGAATTAACCTAAAATTTCTTGTTGAATTAAAAAAAGCGCCAATAGAATCTTTACAAATGTTATAGGAGCTGTTTGGTGATAATGTTATGTCACTTGCGCGGGTTTTCGAATGGCACAAACGGTTGTCTGAAGGTCGTGAAGAAGTCGAAGATGATGAACGTCCTGATCGACCAGTGACTGCAAGAACTGAAAGGAATGTTCAAAAAATTAATAAACAGACCGACGTCTGAGTATTTCGATGATTGCCGATATGGTAAACTTTAACAAAGAAACAGTAAGACATATTTTGCATGATGTATTAAACATGGCCAAAGTTTGTGCAAAAATGGTGCCTTATCTGTGAAGCAGTTTTTAGCAAACAAGCGCATTCCTATGCTTGATCATCCTACGTATTCGCCAGATCTCGCACCATGAGATTTCTACTTGTTCCCAAAAGTGAAAATTGAAGAAGAAATTGAAGGGAACACATTTCCAGTCTGTTAAACATGTAAAAACAAAAAACGGCAGAATTGTTGAAGAGGCTGACAACTAATACACTACAGCATTGTTTTGAACAGTGGAGGACACGTATACAGCGGTGTATAGATGGGGCTGGAGAGTAAGTTAAAGTGGATAAAAGTTAAATATAATCTGTGGTACGTAGACTTCCGCGGTCGTGGTCCGTACTATCTTCTTCTGGGCTTCCGGGCTGGAACCGCGTCACTGGTATAACTGCCGACGTTTGGTACCCACTCGTATGGGACATCTTCAGGGCAACTACGTCGGTAGTTATACCAGTGATGCGGTTCCAATTCCGAAGCCCAGAAGAAGATAGTTAAATATAAGTTTATTTGCAATAAATAGTCTCGTTATTGAATTACCACGTCTCGTATAATCTAAGCTCAAGAAGTACATAAATAATACAAACTGATTCATTTACGACCATCTCCGGGATTTCGCTTGTTAAGTTTACATTTATGAAACTAGATTTTATGCTTGTTATGGATCAGAAGAAAACATAAACCTGTGGCAAATGCCTATGTTAGCCACAATAAATTTCAACATACGTGGGCAAGGTGAAAAGTTCTCGGCCTGACACAAAGATGGCGTTACAATTAACAGAAATTTATGTTTCCTGTGTGGCTGCATGTGTCTTTAGTTCATATGAAAACTTTCAACTTGTTCTCTCAAGTAGTTTGTTTGCAAGAATTTTTGTAGTAGACATCGTGCGTGTTATTTTTTTAAATGGATAAACTTGAATATCGTGCTGTTATAAAATTCTTTGTTTTGGATGGTTTAACCCCTATGGAAATTCATCCGAAGTTGACAAAAGTGTACGGGGACTCTGCTCCTTTGATGTCAACCGTTAAAAAGTGAGCAGCTGAATTTAAACGTGGTCGTACGTGCGAAACATTTTACACAAAGAATTAGAGATGAGAAAGCTCTGCCCGAGATGGGTGCCGCATTTGCTGAATGTCGAACAAAAGCAAATGCGCAAACGATTTTCGGAGCATTCTTTGGACCGATTTGACAAGAATCCGACCGATTTTGTGCGGCGATTTGTCACCATGGATGGGTCCACCAGTACACGCCAGAAACGAAACAGCAGTCGGAGCAGTGGGTGGAAGCCGGTGGTTCAGCGCCAAAGAAAGCGAAGTCGATCGCATCTGCCGGAAAAGTCATGGCCAGCGCGTTTTGGGATGCAAAAGGAATCTTGTTAATTGATTACCCTGAAAAAGGCAGAACAATTTCAGGCGCATATTACTCTAACCTTCTTGACCAGCTGGATGCCAAAATTCGTGAGAAGAGGCCTGGTTTGAAGAAGAAAAAAATCATTTTTCATCAGGACAACGCACCCGCACACAAGGGTGCGTTGGTGATGGGAAAATTGCGGGATTTGGGGTACGATTTTCTCGGCCATCCTCCCTATTCTCCTGATTTGGCACCCTCAGACTTCCATCTATTCCCAAATTTGAAAAAATTTGTTTCTGGAAAGCGATTGAGATCCAACGGAGAAGTTGAAAGGACCGTAGAAGAATATTTTGACAGCCTTCCAGACTCTCACTTCCGGGAAGGAATATTGATGTTAGAAAAACGCGGGACCAAGTATGTTGAACTCAAGGGAGATTATGTAGAAAAATAAAATCATTTTTTAAATTTAAATCGCAGTCTTTCATTGTCAGACCGAGAACTTTTCACCTCGCCCACGTAATGTAAAATATTTGCAAAAATTTTGTTTTCCATAAATTGCGAAAAAATTCACAGATTAATTACTTAAACTATATTAAAATAAATAAAGAGAGCGTCTAGAAGGATAGAAATTGTAACAAAGAACAAAGATTGTTTTCTCAAAAATAGAATTATTTAAAAATGCTTTCAAAAATAGTTTCGCATTTCTTTTTATGTTATATTGACAGAGTTAAATAATATACAATCATAATATTTGTTTTTAAAACTTAATTAATAATCTTTTAAGGTAAAAATATCACAAAGTACTTTTTTGCAAAACGAAAATTCTCTTTAAAAAAAGTTTTTTATTCGACACTAAATTATGCGGATCAAAAACCGTATAATCTATTGAAAAAATTGAATTACAATTTTCTAACCTATTTTCCTGGTTGGCATAAATCCTTCCATCAACTGTATCACTGAATAAATACACAAAATTAAAAATTCTGTCCTCATATTTTTGAATATTCACAAACACGAAGGACACAAAGTTTTGGACGACGAGCTAGGAAATTCACCAATTTCGAATGAGACTGTGGCACAATTCTAATTTAACTTTTAGAACATCACTCTTCGCCGAACAGATATGAATAATATAGTGGCGCTAGGGATAAATCGAAATAAACGCACTTTGTGAGAATTTTTATCTCCAATTCACCATGGAGCCAGCTTCCTGCGGATACACATTAGATATAACTCAAAGGAAATTGTAATCTTTCGAAAAAGTCATTCGCGAATATTATGACAACGATTGCATATACGAGAAAATATTATTTCTTTTACCAAATATTTTAAATACGTGGCATTCGACATGCTACACGATTTTTAATGTGGTTGTGGATTTATAAAAAATTGCGGTTGTTGGGCTGTTAACAAATAGATTAGAATAACTTAAAATTCTTGTAGGTAATTGTGTTGCGATGTTTTTTACAATTAGGTTATCAGCATTTCAGGATGCATCGTAATATTTGTGGTAAAAACTCTGGTTACAACTCGTAACCCAAATAAAAAGTAAATTACTCAGAATTATTATTATAAATTAGGTTATCCAAATAATTAATTTGCTCGACATACACCAGGAGTATCGGAATCATTTTTCATAAAAAAACTACATAATTTTCAAGAAAATGGGAAAATTTTTTTATTCAAAGTATTGGCCATTTGATTCTATACATCTTGCCCATCTTTCAGGCAATTTATGGATGCCATCCCAAGAAAACTGTGTGTCCTTTGAGCATAACCATTCGTCGAGTCATCCTTCTTCGAAACTTCTTCGAAATTGGCGAAGTGCTGCTCTGCAAGCGCGTGTTCCATTGATGCGAAAAGGTGATAGTCGGACGGGGCAAGGTCTGGAGAGTACGGCGAGTGCGATATAATGTCCTATCCAAGTGCTTTCAATGTTTCCTCGACCAGTTTTGCTGTATGAGACGGCACGTTATCGTGCTGTAAAATCATTCTACCAAGTCTTCGGGTCCATTCTGGACGTTTTTCTATTAATGTATGGTTCAAATTGATAATTTGTTGTCGGTAGCGATCAATATTAACTGTTTCACCAGGTTTTAACAGTTCGTAATACATCACGCCACTCTGGTTCCACCAAGCACAGAGCACTGTCGTGTGACCAAAACGATTTGACCTTGAAGTCGATGCGCCGGCTTCGCCAGGTGATAACCATGATTTTAGGCGCTTAGGGTTTTCGAAATAAATCCATTTTTCATCACCCGCCACTATTCCATGTGGAAATGATTTCCGATCATTCCTTTGAAGCAGCGTTTCACAGACGATTTTTCGATTTTCAATTTGTCTGTCATTCAATTAATGTGTCACCTACTCTCCCATCTTTTGGATATTTTCCATTGCTCGTAATCGATCGCTAATCGTTTCTTGGACCACATTTAACACTTCTGCCCATTGTTTCTGAGTTTGGGTTGGGTCTTCATCCAATAGCTCCTGCAGTTTCGCATCTTCAAACTTTTTCGGTCTACCAGAACGTTCTTTGTCTTGCACATCGAAATCATCACTTTTTAATTGTCGAAATCACATCTCACATGTTTTTATTGCTGGAGCATGTTCCCCGTGAGTTTCTACCAACAAACGATGACTTTCAGCAGTTTTTTTATTTTGATTAAATAAGAAAAGTAATGCGCGCCGCAATTTCATTTTTTTAGGCATGAAACTCGACATTTTCAAAGAGGTATGCATCTATGACAATATTACTTTCGCAAAATATAACATGTATGGCTTTGAAGCTTGATGTCAGTAGAATAAAATGGCATATGTGTCAAATCATAACATTGCGTACTTAAGCCTAGCGATATCTGTTAGAAAAAGCGGTAATGACTTTCTGGTACACCTGGTATTCTCTATCCGAAAACAAATCGAACTTTTGATCCAAAATTAATGCACAGAACAATCATAATTTTGTTCAAATCATTTACTTCAATCGATATTCTTTTCTTCCGCTTCGATATAGTGTTTGACATGAGCAATTAATGTGTTAAATGAGTTTTTCTATATCTACTTTTGGGGTAGTGTCGAGCATCGTGGAAACTGTGACTTGAACGTTTTCAAAGGGGAAGCGGGGGTGTAACGGAATACTAATGCCTTACATTTGTCTTTTCCCAAGACCTTTTCTTTAGGCGCTCTACTTTTAGTGGCTTCCCTTCAGTACTTTGGTGCTTTTTTCGATTCCATATTTACACTACGTTTCACCATCAATAAAAATCGTTACAGTAAAACTTGAGTAGTTAATGGCGATGTCAGTATAGTCTTCCGATACATTTTTCTGCCAGCTGAGACTTTAACCAAATTTTGGTGTACGAAAGTTAAGTGCTTCGTGAATATTCTATAATCAATTAAGGTTAACTCCTTTACATAATTATTTTCGTATTCTTAAATATTCAATTATTTTATGCGTTATATGATATTTTAAGAATTTATAAAAAAATTTGTACGTTGTACATACTACTGTCGGCAAAAAATAGTAAGACTTTGTTCACAATTTTTAAATTCTTAATTTATTCTTCCAAATCTATTTCGTCCCCCTCAAAGTAATCCCCCCTGGCCAACGTTTCTTCCAATTCTCGAAACAGTTGTTAAAGTCAATTTCAGGAATAGCCTTCAATGCGCGTAGCGATTCACGTTTAATGTCTTCGATTGACTCAAAAAAGTTTCCCCGGAGCGGTCGTTTGAGTTTGCTGAATAGCCAGAAGTCACACGGAAATAAAGAAAAAAATACACACTTTTTTAAAATTTTTAATCTTATTGTATATTCTTACATTCTTAAAAAGAAAATTAAATCAAAAAAACAGCTACTGATCTGGTTTACGCATTTTGCTTAAATTCTGTAACTGTAACATCTTGATGTCCGTTTTTATTTTAACGAAGCCTTCGTGTTGGTCAATGGATAATAATTCACCGATCGCCTCTCTCTCTTCTCCAATTATAACCTTAAATAATGCACATATATATATATATATATATATATATATATATATATATATAAAGTGTTATGATATTACATAATATAAATAAATAAACGATCTTTTTTTTAACTTACAAAAAGTTGTTTATTTTTTGAAACATATTCATTACGAAATTTCAAAGTATACTACTGTGGGCAAAAAATAGTAAGACTTTGTTCATAATTTTTAAATTCTTAATTTATTCTTCCAAATCTATTTCGTCCCCCTCAAAGTAATCTCCCCTGGCCCCAATACACTTGTGCCAACGTTTCTTCCAATTCTCGAAACAGTTGCTAAAGTCAATTTCAGGAATAGCCTTCAATGCGCGTAGCGATTCACGACGAATGTCTTCAATTGACTGAAAACGGTTTCCCCGGAGCGGTCGTTTGAGTTTGCTGAATAGCCAGAAGTCACACGGAGCTAAATCAGGCGAATACGGTGGTTGCAGCACGATATTGGTTGAAAATTTGGCGAAAAACTCACGAAGAATTAATGCAGTATGCGACGGTGCATTATCGTGGTGCAAAAACCAAGAGTTGTCGGCCCATAATTCTGGCCTCCTTTTATGAATAGCATTGCGCAAACGACGCATAACACTCAAATAGTATTCTTTGTTGACAGTTTGGCCGGTCGGAAGGAATTCGGAGTGCACCACACCTCGATAATCGAAGGAAACTGTCAACATAACCTTGATTTTTGACTTGCTTTGACGTATTTTTTTGGGCTTCGGCTCACCTTTGATACGATATTCGGCCGATTGATCGTCTGTTTCCGGGTCATAAGCGTAGATCCAAGTCTCATCTCCAGTTATGATGCCTTTCATTTTGTCTTGATAGTCGGAACGCAATGTTTCACAGACGTCGACGCGACGCCGTTTTTTGAAAAAATTGAATGATTTTGGAACAAATCGTGCTTTCACTTTTCTTAGGCCCAACTGATCTTTCAAAATGGTTTTCACTGATCCTTTCGATATTCCAACGATGCCAGTAAGGTCTCTGACTGTTAATCGTCGATTCTCAAGCACCAATTCCTTGATTCTATTGACGTGTTGATCATCAGTTGATGTTGATGGCAGTCCTGGACGTGGTTCGTCATCAACGCGCTCTCGACCCTCTTTGAATAATTTGTACCAATCAAAAACACTTGCTCGCGACAAACAATTATCACCGAAGGCCTTTTGCAACAGTCTGAACGTTTCGGCACCAGAAATTTGATTCCGTACACAAAATTTAATGGAATTTCTTTGTTGAATAATTTCACTCATTGTAAAAATCGCCGAATGCACTTTTTGTACTTCAGAAAGATAAGCGTATACTAAACACTAATGATTATTTTGATGTGACCTTTAGCGCAGATGTCACTAACAGTCATACCGACCTAGAAAAAAAATATTTCGACGAATGGGTTTTCGCGCGAAATTTAAATTAAAAAGTCTTACTATTTTTTGTCCACAGTAGTATTTCGACTGTCAAGTTATCATCAGTAGAGATAATTAATTAGTGTTGCCCCTGGAACCGCGACAAAATCCGCAGGAAGATAAAGTCGGTAGAAAAGGAAAACAATAGCACTTTACTTTCTTAGACATCTTAGTAATTAAAAATAATCATAGAAATTGGTATTTTCCGAAAAGAAACTAATGTTACTAGATTTATCAAGCCGGGTTCAAATCATAGCATGCAACAAAAGACGGCTTCTTTCAACTTTCTTATCAATCGTTTCCTTAGTTTAAGACAACAAAAGTGAGATATGAAAAAGAATTGTATTTTATTGAGAACACGAGATACAATGGTTTTGCTTCGGAAATAATCAATGGACTAATTAGAAAAGTTAACATAAAAAAGACAATTTGGGATACCACACGTCTGTTACTTCAAAGCAACCGAGACAAGCACTTTCTATGTCTACCATTTCACCCTTTGACGTGCTCTTAGAGAGCGTAGTGTTCAAGTTACATGTCGGTCCACTAACTCTATTATATCACTCTTAGGAAAGGCGAAGGACAAAGGGGAAATCAATAAGAAATTGGAGAACGCTTTTTAAATTTTTCGAAGGTTGACATGGACATCCGAAAAATTTAAATGGTGTTTTTAAAGAGGGCGGTTTTCAAGTTACATTTCGGTCCACTAACTATATTAAATGCCTCTTAGGAGCTGCGAAAGACAAAGTTGAGGCGAATAATCGAGGGTTTACGTAATTAAATGTCTAGATTGCAATAAAAAATACATAGGTCAGACAAAACGATCGATAGAAATCCGATATTGAGGACATATGGCGCACATCAAATTCAATCGACCGGGGAAATCTAGTTTAGCAGAGCACGTGTTAGTGAACAATCATAACGTAACCGCGGATTGTTTACATTTGCTTAAGAACGTGTACAATTAGCGTGAATTAGATATCTATGAAAGCATATATATTCCAAATATAAGAAGCATGTGTTAAACGCCGACGGGGTTCTATCAGTAACTCATATTTAACCTCATAGAAAAGAAATATATTACCGACAAAAGGCTTCGTATATGGACGCAGGCACCTTAGGATAAGTGTTTAAGGCTAGAATACAATTTAAATTACGTGAAACCAATCTAAATGAACGTACGGCTTTCGACGGTGTAAGCCTTGTACGGACTTTGTTTCGTTCGGATTTTCCCGTGGTTCCAGGTACTACATTGTGATTAATTATCTGCTGATGATTCTGTATTCGTATTTCGACAACTAAGTTGTCACCATCAGCATATAATTAATCACTGTGTCACACTTGGAACTACGGCAAAATCTGCACAGAAACAAAGTCCGTACTAGACTTACACAATCGAAAACCAAACACTAACACACTGTGTGCGTTCTTAAACCAAATGATCTTATCAAAGTGTTGATTACTTTCACATCGATGCTCAGAATTTGTACACAGCAGTAACATAACAATCTGGTACCTAGACTTCCGCGGTCGTGGTCCATGCTATCTGTTTCTGAGTTTCCGGGCTGGAATCTGAAGATGCCCCATACAATGGGTACTAAACGTCAGCAGATATACAAGTGACGCGGTTCCAGCCCGGAAACCCAGAAGCAGATAGTAACATAACAATTTGAAGGGCGTAAGCATTTTTCGAAGATCAGTTGATTTGTGTCAGATTTTCAAAGACAAAGTTCCAATGACCAACTCTTATTTCTTTCATTATTAATGGAGCTCAATTAGGTATTCAGAAACACTTTTCGCCTTCTGCTTAGACGAATTGGCTCTATATTCTGCATTTTCCGTCTTTCGAAGGAGATGGATAACCTAGGCCAGACTATTATGTCGATTCTTCATTTAGAATGTGACATTAGCTGTTAGTATCACTATGTACTTTTCAGATCATAGTTCGACGATTCACTTTCTTGATGATCGTCACATTCTGAGTCCTATAAAGGTTTTAAACCCATGAAGAGTAGGCATTTTTCTTGAAGAATCATGGAGCCACATTAATGTGCAAAAAAATATTGTAAATATAATAAACAATATGAACAATCTACTTCTAAAACGGATAACTATATTCAAACTTCTATAAAGTTATGGAAGCACTCTACAATACGTACTTAATAGGGTCGATTAATAATACTAACATATACATAATTAATTAAAATTAACAAACCCTGAAAAAAAAGATTTCTAAAGAAAAATAGTTTAACAGCATTTTAAAAAAACAAGAAATATTTTGGGTAAAATAGCTATATCAATTTAGGTTTTATATTTTGTTCATTATATCAATTTAAAGAATATTAAATATTTACAATAACGTAACACATAAATTCCTATTGTATAAGCTGTATATTTAATATAATTTAATTATAATTTCGACAATCGGAAGAAATCCTTTTAAATTTCCTTAAAGTAGTCGTCATTCAAATTCCTAAAAATAAAAAGAGATGAAGATATATTTTTTACCGACTTTACAGGTAATATTTCGTCAGGTGTTTGATAGATGGCGCGTTAAGTTAAGATTATTTTTATATCAGAGTCTCAAGACGATCATTTTACCGATGTGATTCAGTTGGTTAGATTTTGTGTCGCGGTGTACGTAAAGCGTGTTCAGTTTTCTTTTAGTTTCTTACGCATTCGATTCGGTTTAGTTTACACGAAAAGTGCATTTTTTTTTAATTTGCTCTATATATAAGTGGTAAGGTGTTCACGAGAAAAATGCCCGTTTTCCACACGAAGACTATAGAATCTATTCTAGAACCTGTGGCACAGCAGGTAAGTTAAGACTAGAGAAGAATTGTATGAGATTTGAAAGAATATTAAGGGAAATTAACCGGGCCGTTGGAATATTTACAGAAGGAATCGAGACGAAGTGGTTTTATCATGTTAAATCATCGTTTTTATAATAACATCTTGGCACAAATTCAGACAACACTTTACTTTCTTATGACTCTTCGAGCATTACTCATTCCTAAAGTAAAGTGTTATTTTTAAAATACTTCCTCACTTCCTATGTGTATTTTTTAACATAATTCCACTGGCAGAGGCACGCCCACACTCCTCCAATGACATTTTCTGTATCCAATGACCATTTTACGTTGGCATTTACAAATAACATCTCGGGGGAATTCTTTAATCAACAGTAATCTCAAACAACCTTTTCCCATCCGACCCTCTGGTAACTGCATTTAATGTATGAATCAGATTCATTTACATCAACTTAATAAGGCTTTCTTGGGCAGTAGTGTTCGACAGGTGCACTTATTATATCTCGTAAATGTGGGTTTTTACAAGACCCGCCTGCCCCTAAAAGGTTATGTCTTGTGCCTGTCTGCTAATGTTTGTGGGTTTGTTTACATTTTTGCTGTTGAAATTTAAAAGACTGTGATTCGGAGCTCCCTACTACAAAAATGTAAATTTATAGATGCTATCGAATTTGTTTTTTTCTCAAATAAAATCCTATAGAAATTTGGACTGATAAAACTACTTATAGTCTTTGGTTTAGGAAATGTTTTTTTAGAATATTACTTGTAAAAGAGTGTATTCATATTTTAGAAAGTGTTTTTAGCGAATTTGATTAATTCTAACTGTTATACAATACAAATGCAAACAGAGTTTGCATTTACATTGCTTTGCTTTTATGTTTTGTTATTTGCCCAAAGAAGAATATATAAAATCATTTTCTGTTAGAAAATTAAACCTTTTTTACTATTTAATATAAATTTATGTTTTACTATACAAATTCTTTAAGTATCAGACTCTTTCGTGTAACTATAATCGAAGTAGTTTGCGTCAAATAAACCTAAACATGGGAGATTTTTATGTAACATTTATAGACATGAAAGAAGAGATACATTGCAATAATGAGATTTTCGAAAAAAATTCTCACCAGAAGAAAATCTCCGCTCTCATAATTATTTTTAAACTTAGGAAAAATATAGTAAATGTTTGGTCTTAGATTCTAACTACAGGTGGATGCCAAAACTCCTAGAAATCACATTATCCGATAATTTGTCTAATTTTTAGAACTATAGCTTCGCAATTGTCATGTGGTCGTATGTTTACTAACTATTAAATCCTTCTTAAGTAATGCAAAAGAAATCGGGGATTTACGAAATTAAATGTCTAAATTGCAACAAACAATACACAGACCAAACAAAACGACCATATAAACCCAGTATAAATTAAATTCAATCGTCTTGAAAAATCTAGTTTGGCAAAGCATAAATTAGAGAATAATCATAACGTAACTGCGCTCATAATTATTTATAAACTTAGAATTAGAATAGAAAATGTTGGTTGTTAGATTCTAACTATAGGTGGATGCCACAACTCCTGGAAATCATATTTTCCGATCATTTATCGAACCTTTTTGAGCTTTAACCTCGCAATTGTTACATGATCGTACATTTTTTTAGCAAAATTCTTTTCACTCGGGTGACAGCTTTCAATTTTTAGTTACCTTTTTGTAAATATTACAAAATCCCTTTGCGTTGCCATCAGTTTATCCAATGGTCATTGCGGTCTTATTTTTCCCTCACAAAATCTTTATGCCGTCACTATCTTGACTTCTGTTTTGGTTGGAGTGTCCTGGCGATATGCCCAGGTTTCATCACCACCGATAATTTTCAAAAAAAAAGTCGCAATCTTGTTTTAAACATTGAAATTTTTCCCATAAACTTCTCGCTTGACAAATTTTTGTTTTGGATTAGGAGCTTGAGAAACAATCTAACTTTGTTTATCTCTAAATTTGTATATAAAATTTTTAAAATTGCTGTCTCTAGTATTTACATTTTTCAGGCAATAACCGAAACTTTAATTTTACGACCTGCCAATACCAAGCTTTCAATTTTTTATTTTTTGTTTCCTATGTTCTTTTCTTAGTGTTTTTCTTTTACTTTTTTTTTAGAGAAGTGTATTAGATTTTGAACGACCTTCAATGGATTTGTAACCCCATTGAGATTGTATAGATATACCAGGTGTACCGGAAAGTCATTACTGGTTTTTCTAACATATATCGCTAGGCTTAAGTATGCAATGTTATAATTTGGGACATTTGTCATTTTATTCTACTGACATCCAGCTTCAAAGGCATAAATATTATATTTTGCGAAAGTAACACTGTCATAGATTTGTATCTCTTTGAAAATGAGTTTCGTGCCTGAAAAAGTGCATTCACGGCACGCATTACTTTTCTCATTTAATCAAAAGAAGAAAGCCACTGAAAGTCATCGTTTACTGGTAGAAACTTACGGTGAGCATGTTTCAACAATAAAAACATGTGAGGCATGGTTTCGACAATTCAAAAGTGGTCATTTCGATGTGCAAGACAAAGAGTGTTCTGGTAGACCGAAAAAGTTTGAAGATGCGAAACTGCAGGAGTTATTGGATGAAGACCCAACCCAAAGTCAAAAACATTTGGTAGAAGCGTTAAATGTGATCCAAAAAACGATTAGTAATCTATTACCAGCAATGAGAAAAGTCCACAAGATGAGAAAGTGGGCGCCGGCAAATGGAAAAAAAAAAATCGTCTGTGAAATGCTGCTTCAAAGGAATGATCGGAAGTCACTTCTGCATCGAATAGTGAAGGGTGATGAAAAGTGTATTTATTTCGAAAACCCAAGCGCAAAAAATCATAATTACTACCTGGCGAAGCCGGCCCATAGATTCCAAAGCCAAATCGTTTTGGTCGCAAGACAATAATGCTCTGTGTTTGGTGGGACCAGAGTGGCGTGGTGTATTACAAACTGTTGAAACCTGGTGAAACAGTTAATACTGATTGAAAATTATGTGTTTTTACGAAAAAAAACGATAATGACTTTCCGGTATCTGGTATACAGTAATCACTTCATGAATAATTTTCAAGCCGTTTCTCGCTTTTGTCTTTAAGTTTTAAATTGCTCATTATTCACTATTGAACCTGCTACTAAACTTGGTCAGAATGCTTGCGAAAGTTGATGCTGCCTGACATTGTAAAGCATTGTTATTTGTTAGACTACTTCAAAATCTCCTCTCGTAATTAAAAAAAAAAACAAATGAATTTTGTTTTTTTAATGAAACTTAAAAAATTGTTAATTTTTTAGGAGTGTTTGTGAATAGCTTTTTTCATTTAAAAACATTTTGTGCAAATAGATTGGATGGGTTAACAATTGGTAATATCACATTATTCGGAAGAGATTAGTTAGGTTGTTTATAAAAATGGAAAATGCTCTCTAATAAGAAAAACAATTTAGCATTTAAAATTGAAAGTAGTCTATAAATAAATACAAATTCTCGTCTCTTTCTTTATAAACGTTTTAAGATATCTTACATAAGTATATACGAGGGAGCGTTTTTATATTCGCGGAATGAGCGGGTTGTAGAGGGGTGAGTAGGCGCATTGGGGGCGTGGCCTGTGCAGCGACTCATGATTAGTATAAATACGAAGTTTCATTGTTATTAGATAGTTAGTCTTTGAGCTATCGTCAACCAAGTAACATAATCAGGAGTGAAAAGTGAAATATGGAAAAAATCGAATATCGTGCCGTTATAAAGTTCCTTACCAGGCAAGGAAAATCAGTCGCGACCATAATGAATGAGATGTCATTGGTTTACGGCGACTCTTGCCCAGGAAAAACCATGGTGTACAAGTGGCATAGTTTATTTAAGCAAGGAAGGGAATCCCTTGAAGACGACCCGAGGCCGGGCAGGAGCATTGAGGTGACCACGCCAGCACTTATCCAAAAAGTTGAACAAATTGTACTCGAAGATGCTCGACTAAAGAAGAAACGACTCGCAGAAATGGTTGGAGTATCCGATACAACAATTTTTAAAATCCTACACGATCATCTCGGCATGTCTAAGGTCAGCGCAAGATGGTTGCCGAGAATGCTCACGCCGCTGCAAAAACAACAGCGCGTAGAGTGTTCGCGTGCATTTTTGGACCTCTGTAATGAAGACAAGAATGGTGTATTGAGTGGAATTGTTACTGGAGACGAAACTTGGGTTCATCATTATGAACGTGAGTCCAAACAAGACTCCATGCAGTGGCATAAAAAGGGCACAGCACCTCCCAAGAAATTTAAAGTGTCACAATCAGCTGGGAAACTCATGGCAACGGTATTTTGGGACTCGGAAGGAATATTGTTGATTGATTATAAAGATAAAGGTGTTTCTATAACCGGAGAATATTACGCTTCAATATTAGAGCGACTAAAAGAAGCCATTAAAGAGAAAAGACGGGAAAAATTGACAAAAAAATTGCTTTTGCACGACAACGCGCCCGTCCACAAGAGCCGCGTTGCGTTAGCTGCCCTGCATAAGGTGGGCTTCGAAATTGTGAATCACCCACCCTACAGCCCAGACCTGGTCCCGAGTAATTATTACCTGTTTCCGAAAATGAAAAAAGAGCTGCGGGGTAAAAAATTTACTGCCGATGATGAAGTCAAGTATTTTGCAGATAAAGAGAAATCATTTTTTTATGAGGGTATAAATAAATTAATTGAAAGATGTGAAAAATGTATCCGTCTTGCAGGTGAATATATTGAAAAAGAAAAATAATTTGGTTTTTTTATTTCCACCCCTTGACCCCCATTCCGCGAATATAAAAACGCTCCCTCGTATCTTGCAGTAGAATGATTTTATACGTGTAAATGACCCTTTTATGAAATTTTATCAACTGTTCATACTTCAATGAAATATGTATATATATATAAAACAATTGTTACTGTTTACTTTTAACGCATTTCTAAACTTTAATTGTATTTTCTTGGACCATTTCGTCCACAATATATCAAGCGTTGTCCTGGGCATGTTTCAAGCATTCAAAAATAGAATTTAATGATTTCATCGGATACTTCGGGCATATTGCATTGTGGGCTAGTATTTGTTTTACGTTTCGTACGTGATGCAAATATATAGTTTTGATCTCTTTAAACATTCCATCATTTTCTCAACAAATATCAATTTTTATTTATTTATTTTTTCGAGATTAGCTACCTTTTTTTCTGTAGCAATATAAGTTGAAGTATTTGAACAATTAATACTTTATGGGTAATTCTATTTGATTTTTTGTTTATGAAAATCACTTATCGTTATTTTTGTTAATTTAGAATCCGGTGGAATCGATACTTCGATACACAATTGAGTTGCGTAAATGTGCATACAGAGTTATTAATTCATTATTGATACTCGTATGTAGTTTACCACTAATGTTTGATGCCACCATAACACCAATTTTAAAGCTTTCATTTTGTATTGCATTTTTTAATACATCAAATATTAACTAATAATTTATATAAATGCATTCAGTTCAGCGAATGCATTAATTCAGCTACTATTTTAGGCACCTATTTGGAATGCACTGATCAAGTTTATCAAACTCAAGGATAAATAGGGTTAAGTTAAATAGAAAAGTATTTTGAGTAAACGACATTTTGTTCTTTTAACATAGTTATGTCTTGAATAAAATGCCAGAGAGAGAATTCAGAAGTATTGAAGTTTTTTGTTATCATGTCGAAAGTGTAAAAAAACTCCTATTACAACTACGCACACCATTGCTTGTTTTTTTTGCAATGAAACATACAAGAGCTCTCATTATAGTTTGATATCGTTACGACTTGACCTAAAAAATATAGACAAAAACTTGTGATTTAGATCGTAAACCTTTTTGTGGTAGCAACTGTACATACCGAATATTTACGGTCTCATCCAAAGCCGATCGCTCTGCTCAGTTATATGTTTGTTTTTGCATACGTATTTACGTACTTACTACATCAGATTCTATCCTGTCGCGCCGATCAAAATTGACCGCTCTACCCAACATCTGTGATGAACTATTTCTAATTATACATATTATACATGGTAAAATGTTTTGGCTTTGTTACATATTTCTGAATAAATGTAGATTTTATATTTTTTGGTATTAAGCTAAAAATAGTTTGTTTCATTTGTAAAATACCTACTATAATTGGCTTGCACAATTTAACGAATATTTTATAACATGTAATAGCATTTCCAATGAAGCAATCAATGATTTAGGAAGATTCAATTTATTTCGGTAACATCTCGCTCACGAGTCGATATTGATTGGCTTCTTTTATGCGGTTTTTTCCAACAACCTCTTGACCTTGGTCATTAAATGAGAATCAGGCGAAAATTTCAATTTTTCAATATATAAAGCGAGTTATATCGTAGATATTAATTTACATTTAACTGTTATTTGATTTTAGCTGCGATTCTATTGGAGGTGTGGTTTATCTTTTCTATTACTTCATATTTTTACGACCTTTGAATTTTTTTTTCCAAATTTTCTTAATATTCTTTATTAATTCTTAAGTTATTTTCTCTTAGCTGTTACTATGTTTATTATTTATTTTATGTTTTTGTTGGCACCTGCACCTCTCATTGATATTATTTCAGGTAAATGTGCACACACCTATCGACGTAGCCAATATATATATATATATATATATATATATATATATATATATATACGTGGGTTGTCTTTTAAGTTTTGCATATCAAACAGGAATAAAACAGTAGATAGCTTTTAAAGACTTCATTGTTTTCTGAAATATTCTCCACGAAGATTAATGCGCTCGAAGCAACTCTGGAAGTAGTTGTTCCACTCGTTTGTAGGTACAGTCAAAATTGCGTTTTTGAAGGCATCGATTGCTCCTTCTGACGACTGAAACCATTGACCACGTTGTCTGTTCTTGATTTTCGAAAAGTTCAGGAAATCGTTAGGACTTGACGTTTGCGTTAAAAATTTAATTGTCTTGCGTGCTGTGTGCGAACTTGTATTGTCTTGGTGGAGGATGATTCATTGTTAAGGGTTGGTTTTTTGAAGCTCAGCGAGGACTTGCGGCAAACAATTCATTGTATACCAATCAGCAGTAACAGTTCTTTGATCTTGTAGAGGAATTCTTGCTGCATGACCTGCTTTCGAGACAAATATCGCGACCATCTTTTTGGAGACACTTCGAGAACGGATGACTTTCGTCGGCTTTTCTTCTCCTTGGAACACACAAACAGACGACTAGCGTTTATTTTCTGGCTCGTATGAGTAAATCCAAGATTTGTTACCACTGACAATGTTGTACCCGTTTTTAAAGTTTCCGGCGTTGAGGCGATCTAGAGCTTCAATTAACCATAGTTGCTTTCTGTTCTTCGGTCAACAGATGCGGCATCCAACGGGAAACTAATTTTTTTACACGCAATTATTCATGCAAAATTTTTTGAATTGAGGTCTTCGAAATCCCCAATAATGTCTCAATCTGGCGATATGTCGCATGTCGAATTTCGTTGACGATCATGCACATAGCATCGACGTTTTCCTGAGTGACTGCTGTTTTTGGTGAACTTGCTCTTGGATCGTCGCCAAGACTAATCCGTCCACGTTTGAATTCTCCATACCAACGAGTACCACTGATGTGGTGCTTCCTTGCCGAAAACAGAAATCAACTCGGCGAGGCATTCTTGTTCAGATAATTGTCTTCCAAAATTATAAAAAATTATACCGCGAAAATGTTCTCGGTTTAGTTCCATTTTTCAACTAACTTGTCAACTTTGACAGTTCGTTGTAGCTACAACACTACACGTATCGCACTGAAACTTTGGATTTAGGTTAACTAAAGATCGAGGTTAATTTGTAGTAATGACATTTGATTAGTGGCGCCCTCTATGTCCTACTATGTGAAACTTAAAAGACATCTCACGTATACGCACTGTAGTTTTAAAATCAGGATTCTTATTCAAACCTGAATATAATTTATTAGTTGTACGGGTACCTACATTATCTGTTAGATTTCTTAACGAGACTCTCAAGCGATGTACTATATTTAAAGATAGCTTGCTGTTTACTAATTGAGAAATGCCTTCTAGAACAGTCGAGTAATGTTCGGAAATGTTCATTATTTGTGTTTGGCTTTTGATATCTCCAAACAGTTGCTGGCTTAATGAAATTACTTGAAATACGAGGGTTAACAATAAAACTGTTTCTCGCAATATATCGCTGCTTGAAACTACGTTCTTCATCTCATTAATACCGGCTGTGTTGGTAGAGGAATGCCCGGAGAAGAATTTTTAAATTAGAGGCTATTAATTTATCTATTTTTGGATAGTTGTTTCTAATACAATCTGCTACAAGATGCTATTTTCTCTCCGAGAAGATTATTGTAATTTTTTTTCTTGTACTACTTTATTTGGAGACATTTTAATCGATTCAATTTGTATTGTTAAACTCGAAAAAAAATATGCATTCATTAACGACGACGCAATAAACAAAAGAATAAATTCCAGTGAAATTTGGTACAGATGTAGAAAGTTGTTTCGGGAAACAATAAAATGATGACGCTCCTTTTTAAATTAACCAATTCCCGTACCTTTCAAACACGGTTGTCTATCAGAATGTAATTCTTTCCCAGCTACATAGACTTAATTCTGTAATGTATTTTTCATCATATCGAGTATAAGTTCCACGTCTATTTTTACCATACTGGTTCATTAAACTTTGTAAGTACAGATTAGCGATCTCAAATAAGAAGTGCATCGTTTTATTTTTTTTTTTTATACATACACGCGTATAATTAAGGTCTCTTTCTTTACATTTGTAAATACATCGTTGTATTATTTATTTTTTTTTTCTTGTCTAAAAATATTTCAATCGTTCGTTTAGAAATTGAAATTTGTTTATTTTTATAAACGAGTGTTTATACATATATTTAATCTTTAAGGAAGTGTACATATAATTAAATCTCAAATATTATCCTGGTTTTTTTAATTTTTATTCTTTGTTTTCTTTTTCTTACGTACAAACATAAAAGAATTATGGCGATGTAATAACTAGAGCGGCGACGAAAGTGGCAATACCATAGGCGGTACGGTAGAACGGGCAATTGGTGCGCAGTGAATGAGATCATTCACATCAAATACAATACGGTTCACGGTTGGTGTTTAAGTGTAAATTATAAACTGCGGCGAAAGTGCCCGTAGCAGTGCCGTGTCTAGACTTATTCTTATACAATTAGTGCTTACCTAGTAATATGTAATTTCATAACCCTGGTAATGTGTTGTGGAAGTACCTGTACATCTGCATCATTGCATACGTCTCTACGGTTGCTTCTGTAAATGACGTCCTTCGCGACGAGAAAATGTTTTTGTATAGAGAAAAAGATAGTTCGGCGTCTATTGATGTAATTTTGGCAGAAAGAAGCTGTTGTTCAAAATCATTCCAGGGCTCACTATTTGCACATTTGTCATAAATAGTTCGTAAAACATGCAAGTCCGGATTTTTTTTTAAAACATTTAATAATTTTTGATGAGCTCGTACACCAGCAGCGTCAGTTAAACTATGCAAATGAGCGGTCACATTTTGCACTATGCATAGTGATGCGTCTAAGGGCAGCGAATCGTTTTCGTTTTGAAGTTTTGTAATTGCTTCTACTAATGGATGGTAATTGTTATATATTGTATGCAGATCTTCCAGAATTTGGGGATTTTCAAATTGATGTCGACTGTCTCTGATTGCTTGGGATTCGGTTGGCCTAAATTTTGATATAACGGATTTAACTTTGTGAAAATTCTTATGGTAATAAAAAGCTGCATTTAGCCACGTACCCCATCGTGTAAGAATGGGTTCCGGTGGTTCCGAAATATCTGGACAAGTTTTATGAAATTCTTTAAGTCGTTTAGGAGATTTAAGAAACACTTGTTTGGTGGATCCAATCAAATGATCAACGTTTTTATAACTACTTCTAACATTTTCAGCAACTAAATGAAGAGCATGGAGTACACAAGTTATGTGTATTAATTTAGGAAAAGTTACTTTTAGTAAACGTCCGAGTAGTAACATAGTAGCAGCACCATCTGTTACAAGCATGCAGACTTGAGTACTATGAATGTGAAATTTCTTCAAGGTGTTCATTATTATTTGCCGAATATTTGCCGCAGTACATGTTTGTATACGTTTACAGGCTAACAAATAGGGCTGTGAAAATGTGTTGGCTGATAAAATACGTACGATTACGTTTATTATACTATTTTTTTTTAAATCAGTAGTCTCATCTACAGTAATCTACACATTTTTATTATGCAATTCTCTTCTTGCTATATTTTCAAGCCTCTCTCTTCAACGCGGCAAATGTTTCTGTAAAGTTCTTCTTGCAGGTAATTTATAATTTGGCAGATATTTATTCCAGAACACTTGAAGAGGGCGTTTGCTGATTAAACGAAGCGGCAAATTACATGCAGTCAACATAAAAAAAAAATCATAAAGGAATGTTGCATAAGGTATTTCATTTCTTTTGTTCAGTTTATGTATTGCACTGTTCACATGTTTTTTACAATTGTCTTTCTTCCGTATTATAAGTCGCTTATTACAAACCAAACACAATACTGCACATCCATCATACTTTAAATCGGGAAATTCTGCTATGTATTTTCTAACCGACGTAGCAAACGGCACAGACTTTCGCGACATGTTTGTGTGAAGTTATTATAAACACTAACCGTGAACCGTATTGTATTTGATGTGAATGATCTCATTCACTGCGCACCAATTGTCCGTTCTACCGTACCGCCTATGGTATTGCCACTTTCGTCGCCGCTCTAGTAACAGCTCTTTTCGTAACAGATGACTAATTCATGTTTGGAAGTGTTAAGAGCATTCACATCTACATATTTTTATGCAATACCAATACCGTGTCTAACAGTTGATAATTTGAACTTTATTTTGGAAGAAATCGTACGTTTCGGTTGAGTGAATTTTATAAAAAGGATGGAAGACGAAAGTGACGGTACTTTATAGGAACGGCAATATCAACGGAAGCCTCACAAAATTCCTTAATTTTATTGAGGCTTCTGGGTCAGGAGAGCTCACTAAAGTTGATGACGACAAAATAAAGACGTTAATCTAGTCAAACCTACGGCACACGACCCGATAGGTTGTAGAAATACTAAACTTTCGTCATTCGAGTGAACACGCTGACATGAAAAAACTAGGATACGTCAGCAAGCTTAATATTTGGAGTCCTCGTGAACTCGAAGAAGTTCACTTGACGGTACATATTAAACATCAGCGATATGCTCTTTAAACCTAAGACAAACGATTCTTTTTTCAAAGCCACCGATTACTGGTAATGAACAGTTTTTTTGCAAGAATGCGATGGGAAAACGGTTTTGACCACGAGGTAAAGATTCGCTTCAAACGTCATCGAAAGCAGGTATTCATCAGAGAAAGATTATGTTCCTGGATTATGGGTTTTAAAGGTTTTTCGAGCTCCTATCGATGAAGGAAACAATTCATTCAAGCGGATACTATCGACCATTGGATAATTCGAACGAATCCATCACCCAGAAAAAACTAGGATACGTCAGTAAGCTTAATATTTGGAGTCCTCGTGAACTCGAAGAAGTTTACTTGACGGTACATATTAAACATCAACGATATGCTCTTTAAACCTAATACAAACGATTCTTTTTTGAAGCCACTGATTACTGGTAATGAAATTTTTTTTTGCAAGAATGTGATGGGAAAACGGTTTTGACCCCGAGGTAAAGATTCGCTTCAAACGTCATCGAAAGCAGGTATTCATCAGAGAAAGATTATGCTCCTGGATTATGGGTTTTAAAGGTTTTTCGAGCTCCTGTCGAGGAAGGCAACAATTCATTCAAGCGTATATTATCGACCATTGGATAATTCGAACGAATCCATCACCCAGAAACGTCCAGAATTCGTTAATTGTAAAGGGGTGGTATTTAATCGCTACAGAACGAGAACACGCATAAGTTCGATCGCTTATCAAAAATTATTGGATCTTGGACAGGATGTGCCGGACCTTGAGCGTTTAGACTTCCATTTATTAAATTCTCGTCAAAACTCCTTGCCTGGCGTAATGTTCCAGTCAGACGTAGCCGTGAATTTTCGCCGAATCGTTAATCAATCTTTGTACCTATACATCTATTTGCCTGGACTTAATTCTTGTGGTGTAGCGCTCTTGTATAGAGGGAACTGCCCCCTTCTTCTTCTTTGCAGCTTATTCGAGCTAGGGCTCTGCCCTTTTGCTGTCAGTCGTCGGTGTGATTAATCTTCACGTTGATAGTTTTATTTCTTCGATATTCAATCGTTTTCTTCACTATCTATTTCCATTGCTGGCCTTCTATATTTTTGGTGTGTTTTAGGATATTCCGTTATGTGTGTAAGTGTCGCGTTTGTGTGTGTTTTCATCACTTTGTAGAAGCTTTTTGCTCGGTTCTTTATGAGGGAACTGCCCACCATCGCGTATTGTGTTTATATACAAGGATGGAACAGAGGATGGGGACAGACGATATTCGCGGTCTGAAGTAGTCACATAGTCACGCTGGCGCCACATTTGAGTGTACTGCGTAAAATATCTACCAAGGGACACGAGTACGGTAACTTGAAAAACACTGTATTATGAAGAGACGTTATGAGCCTATTCGGATGAATATATATAAGTTGCTTCAAAAATTTTGCAGATACAGAAAAAGTCAATTAATCATTTTTTTACTGATTGTTTTTTCAAAATATTCGCCTCTGTGATCTATACACTTTTGCATTCGGTGGAACCAGTTCTCAAAACGTTGGACCCATTGTTCCTCAGTCAGTATGTGCAGTGGTTGTCTGTCTTTATCACGTTGTACACGGTGTCAATATTTTTTGGAGTAACCGCAGTGGCAAGCCATCCCTCACATTGTTCGTCTTTGTACGAAATACTTTCAAGCTGAAACTCGTACCACCGTGCTTCATCGCCAAGTAATCGCTTGATTTTTTGCAAACACTCCTGTCGAGCAGGACATCTCTAAAATCGTAGAAAATCACGGCTAAAAAATCTCAGAGAATACGACAAAAATATTTTTAAAGAGCGCGATGATCAAGTTACATTTCGATCCAGTGACTATTAAATCTCGCTTCGGAAATGCGAAAGACAAGGTAGAATTAAATCAGAAAGATTGCAATAAACAATTCATCAGCCAGACAAAACTCCAGTATGAAGAACATATGGCGCACGTTAAGTTTAATCGACCTGAAAAATCCAGTTTAGCAAAGCACGTGCTATAAAATAATCATAACGTAACCGTAGATTGTCTACATTTGATCAAAAATATAAATAATCATCGTGAATTAGATAGCTACGAAAGCATATACATTTCAAAAAACAAAAACCCTATCTTAAACACTGATAAGGGACCAATAACATATTCATGTCTCTTTGAATTCCTGACAAAATACCACCGTTAAAAAAGGTTCAGATGTATAAACGTGGGGTATATGATACTTTAAGATTAGTTAGTTTTAAGACCAGAATGTATTTTAATTATATGAAACGAATCTATAGTGTGTGTTTGGTTTTTGACGGTGAATTTCTGGTACGGATTTGTTTCTGTGCGAGTTTTACCGTTGATCTAGGTGCGACAATGTGACTAATTATCTGCGAACATTATTGTGGAAGGACATTTTATTTACCTTTTTCGATTAACTGCTTTCGTTAAGCAAGAAGTCACGTTTAATTAACACGTTTATTTAAGTTCAATGTGTTATTGAAAATTTAATGAAAAACAAGTTTACAAAAATACTTGGCACATTTAACAGAATGAATGTTCTTAATTGTGCGTTAAATTAACCAAACGCATAATCTAACGCCACATTAAGCAAAATATTAAGTCGTACATTGCTATGTAAAAGCGGTATTTCTCGATACTCTACATTGTGTACCGTATTTTCAAAGAAAACGTTCGTATTGATAAAAACCGATATTCTCGGTGTACAGTTCGTAAATTCCATACGTCTCAACAATTTCTCTAAAGAGATAAACAGAGGCTCAATGTTATAATGGAACAGTATAATGGAACAGTAAAACAATTATAAGAACTATAACAAAAGAAAACTTAATAAGCAGTAGATAATAAAAGATTTTATTTTAATTTTAATTGTTGTAAGCTACATTTGAAAACTCAATAAGAACAAATTCTTTCTAAAATTATATACTTTAAAAACATATAATGGAACACATGGTTTTTATCACAAAATTTATACATTTTTGGTAGCTGATATTTTGTAGGTAAGCCTTTTGACTTTAATACGCATCCTAAGCGCTTAGGCATTGATTTTTTCACAATACGAAGGTTCGATCTTTGACCATTTCGTAATAATACCTGCCTTTAGTTCGCGAGTGGAAATCGTATACAGTATTGTGCAAATTAATGGTATCAAACACAATATGACTAAGAAAACCGTTTATTTGTCATATAATCACGATCAGATGGTATAAAATTATAAATTACTAGTAATTTAATAAGAGATATGCCCTCCTTTGGCTGCGATCACAGGCTGAACTCTTTTCGGCATGGAATCTATTAATTTTTGAATTTTTTCCTTTATTTTCTCGTCCCGAAACCACACCTGAATTACTCTTTCTATCAATTTTGTCTTCGTTGTACAGTCCATTTTATGTAACCTAGCCATACAAATGGCCCACAGATTTTCAATTGGGTTTAAGTCTGGAGAATTGCCAGGCCAGTCGAGGAGAGTTATTCCTTTTTCCTTGAAATATTTGACCATAACCTTCGATTTGTGGCATGGAGCTGAGTCCTGTTGAAAAATTGCACGTCCGTTTGGCTCACATTTGTTTAGATCTTTTCCCAAATACTTATCCAGTAGCTCTTTATATTTCTGGCTGTTCATTATGCCTTCTATAGACAACAGCGATCCAGTCCCCATGTATGAAAAACATCCCCAAAACAGTCTGATCGATATGAGCTGCAGTGAGTTTTTCATCTCCACTTTTTCTCACGAATTTTGATCACTGCCCCTGCACCAAAAAATGGGACTCGTCTGAGAACAACACCTTTCTCCAGTCTTCCTCATTCCATCCGGCATATTTCTCGGCCCAAATAAGACTCTGTTTCATCATCCGTTGAGTGAGGAGTTGCTTCATCTGTGGTCGAATGGCTTTTCTTCCAGACTCTAAAAGTCTCCTACGAACTGTCGAGTCATGCGCTTTCACTCCATCGTCGGCTAAGTCTTTTTGTAGTTTAAAACTAGTTTTTCTTGGGTTCAGCTTGCTATTTCTGACCAAAAAGTGACATCTCGGGGTGTCATCTTCCTCTTTCTCCCACATTTTCCCGCTCGTTTCACTTCAACTATTCCGGTATTCTTTTTTTGCTTTAGGATCTTGCTTACTGCTCTTTGACTAACACCACATTCCTGAGCAATATCTCTCTGTGTCATTGAAGTGTGCTCACTTAATGTCACAATCTTCTCACGTTTTCTAAGCGTGATATCCATATCGCGAACAACCGGTAAAGGCACAATATAAATCAAATTTTGAATTTTGAAAGAGTATATGTGGACAAACTCTCTAAAACGCACTGAATAACTGTGTAATGTGTTCCCAGTGATATAGGTTATGTTTTTTGACATAAAACTACTGTCAGAACTGACCTAACAATGTTGCCACATGCAGAAAACTAAAAAAATAGTTATGACTCCATTAATTTGCACTATACTGTAATTTTTCAATTTTTCCTCAAGATAACTCCAAACATGCTCAACAATATTTAAATCCGGTGATTGTGGTGGGGTTTCCAAAACGTGGGGCCGATTATACAGGAGCCACGACTGGACGTTATAAGCTTTACGCTTGGGATCGTTATCTTGATAAAAATAAAATCCCTCTTTAATGCTTAGTTTTTCGATACTTTCGTTTAAATTTTTTCTGAGTATATCTGAATACATAGTGTGATTCATAATCACATCAATTATCTGTAAATTCCCTGGTCCACCGGCAGATACAGCACCCCATACCATCACTGAACCAATACCGTGTTTTACTATAGGTTGCAAATTATTTTTATGGAGCTCTTCATTTGCTCGTTTCCATACGTATGAGCGTCCATCAGACCTAAAAACATTATATTTACTTTCATCAGTAAACAACACCTGTTTCCAGAAAGAACAGTCCTTGTCTCGGTATTTTTTGTGAACTCTACACGCTTTTTTTGGTTAATGTCGCTTATATATGTTTTTTTCTAGCAACTCGACCATTAAAATTGTGCTTCCGAAGAACGATACGAACTGTTTCTGCATTTGCTTTCTTCCCAAGGTATTTTTGAGCTTCACCTGGCAACTTTGGTGCACTTAGATGAGGATTCCGCTTAATTTGGCGCACTAGCCACTGCTCGTCATTATAGGAGATTTTATTTTGGGCTTTGATTTATTTTCAAAGTTATTGCTGTTTTCATATCTTTTAATAATGTTAAAAACAATTGTAGGTGCACGATTCACGATTTCTGCGATTTCTCGAACAGTTTCGCCTTCCTTGGATAATTTTTTTATTAGTTCTAGACTAAAGTTTAAATACACCTCAAAAATTGTATGTTTAAAGAAAAGCAAACGTTTCAGAAAAACTTATACAATAGTATGCAGCTTTATTTGCCTTATAAATAACAAAAAAACGATAACAGAAAATTCTTTGTACATTGCAAACATAACTGTAAATCCCACAATAACAACAAAATACAGCGGACAAAAGTTTAAATACATCTTGCAGAACAAAAGACTCCCTTTCATTTCTCAAAAACAAAGTACAGTTATATTTTATGAGAGTACATATGTTTCGATCAAATTCTTTTTTTAAAAGCCACCACTTGTTATTAGTAGCGGTCTTATTGTCAGCATTGGAAGTTCTATTGAAAATTATGGGCAAAGGTAAAGAAATTGAGTCCAGCGTTAAACATTTAATAATAAAACATTTTAAGGAAGGAAAATCCTATCGAGAAATAGGAAAATTATTAAATGTACCATTTTCTAGTATTCAAAATATAATTAGAAAATATAAGCAAACTGACTCAGTAGAAAATATGCCAAGAAGCGATCGACCAAAAAAACTTTCCAGTCGTGATGTTAACCATATCGTAAGAGAAGTGAAAAATAATCCAAGAATAAGTGCTCCAAAACTTGCAGATGATATAGCTAATAACTACAACAAGCATGTGCATCCCAAAAACTGTTCAAAGAGTATTGCGAGAAATGGATATAAAAGCAGAGTTCCCCGAAAGAAGCCACTGATAAGTGAAAAAAACAGACGACTTAGACTGGGAATTTGGAGTTTATTGATGGCATAATGAATCAACATCTTTACAAGAGTATATTGGAAAGAAATTTGCAAGTATCCATCGACATCTTGGGCTTTGGACCCCGTTAGATCTTTCAACAGGATAACGATCCCAAGTACACCGCACTTTCTGTGGTTGCTTTATTATACTCCCAGGCAGCTCCATAGCCCACCTCAATCACCAGACTTAAACCCAATTGAGCACGTTTGGGATTTAATGAAGCGGAAATTAGCGAAAACTTCAATAACAAGCAAAGAGTCGCTAAAAGAAGCTCTTAAAAAAATCTGGTCTGAAATATCGCCTTCTGAAACAGAAAACTTGGTACTTTCTATGCCACGCCGCTTGCAGGCAGTTATCGATAGCCATGGCGGTCCAACAAAGTATTGAAATGTTTTTCTTTTTTAAATTATTTAAAAAATGGAATAACATTCAAAGATGTAAATATGTTTGTATTCAAACTTTTGTCCAGTGAATTTTATCGTATTTTTAAGAATTACTGTTATGTTTGTAATGAAGTCTATATTTTTTGTTATCGTTTTTTTTTGTTATTTATGAAGACAAATAAAACTGCATACTATAAGTTTTTCTGAAACGTTTACTTTTCTTTAAACATACAATTTTTGAGGTGTATTTAAACTTTAGTCTCTGACTGTATGTTTTTGGTTGTAAAACTTAACGGACTTTTTAAAAAGCATCAATAACAAATGTTTTAATGGATTTAAAGAACAATTCGGACGTGAAATAACAGGGTGTTCCATTATTACTTTGAGATCATTTTTTCAGTATTGCCATTTTTTATTTTTAGTAAATACTTTTTACCTAGATTTAATTCAATAAAATATACAAAATTGTTTATAATTTAAGCATTACATTTTCTCAAAATTAACTTAGAACGTAAAAAAATTATTTGTTCCATTGTAACTTTGAGCCTCTATATGTAGAATTCATTAGCATGCTTTGAAATGTTTGTTTATTGAAAAGGCACAATTTAAATATTTTAAAAAATATTTTGACATGTCAAGGTTGTATGTTGAAATATTCTTATTTCGTTATCGATATGGGTTAGGTATTTCGTTTGTAATGTTTATCGTGTATCGTTTAGCATCTGAGTCTACTGTAATTATGACGTCATCAACTAGATAGATTGTTGCAAAGTATCGTGGGTTTTCTGACTATATACGGTCAATTTCTGTAAGTAATGAAAAGAACGATATTGAAACATGTGGAATGTGATATGTGAAGCAGTCTTTGTATATATACTTAATGTAGATTGCGTATGTACATATGTACACATGCACGTAATAATTGCTTGTGTGTACACTGGCGTTCGCTAAAATTCGAACACATTTTCTAAAAAATCATAAACCAGAAACAAAATTAAGTTAATAATAGTTATTGTAACAGTAACATTGCTGAATGTAATCTAAGTTAAAAAAATGTAGTACATTTTATTGTCGAAACCTCATTCAAGAATATTGAAGAAAATATTTTTATTTAGAAAGGCATTCATACAAAGAACACGTGCTTAATTTGTTATTTTGTAGGAAATTACTTTTGATCTAAAGTTGACATACTGAAGACGTCTTATTATTTGTCTTTTGGTTAATCGCTAAATATAAATAGAAAATTAAAAAAATTTGTAATTTGTCAATCACATTTTAAACTACGAAATTGAGGTGGGATACTAGTACCAACAATATCTATTAAAAAAGCTGTTATAACAAAAGTAAATTATACCTTGTCTCAGAATAAGAAAGAGTGATTCAAATATCCCGCTAAAACGATTCAAATATCCCGTTAAAACGCGGAACACATAGCTCAAAAATGTAACTTATCATAAAAATGAAACATAAACAGTTGTGAATGTAACAGTTTGTCAACAATATTAATATTTTTCTTTATTATATAAAAATTAATGAAAAAAAATTCATTTTAATGGAAGTATGGTAGGTAGCTAATTTTGACGGAGCCTGTGATTGATTAACTTGATCACTAAAGGTTGATATATAACCTCTTGCCACATTAATTTTCGTATTCTGTATACGTATTTCGACAGCTATTCTAGCTATTTTTCCCAATATTTTATTAAGTGTTGGAAGTTCTACTTATTAAATAGCTCCAAATGTTTCTAAATGTGAGTGGCCCTAATTTTATTGCGCGGTACTGTATAATGCATTTGTAAAGAACGGTGCTAACTTACCTGTTATTTTGGGAGTACAATAGAAATAGATTAACTCTTAAAACTATCCTCGAACTGTAATATATAATAAGTTTATTCAAGCCTAGATAGTGTAGTGGCACGAGTGCTAGACTTCGAAATTAGTTATCTAAATCGTCAACAGTCTAAGGAACCGAGCAATTTTTAAATTGTTTCTCGTCTCGGAGGTGACCGGTACGTTTTCCGACACCTTTCAGTCTTGAAGAGAAATACATTCAACACTATTTCCCTACTACGTCGAGGAGAAGTTAGTAGCAGTCCTGGAATATTTTACACACACCAAATTACATTCCTTTAATCATGACAAGTTAAAAGACTTAAGATCCAGTCGGGCCTATCACAAAAATATTTCCCAAATCTTTCGTAATAATCTTTACTTAGTAGCTACTGTCTTACGGTGTTTCCTTACTTGTACCTTCTCAGAAATTGAATAGTAATTTTCTAAAACCTTACTTTCCAGGTTTCAAGGCTAGTGATATTACATGAAGAAGCCGAAGATGGGAACGCAATGCCAGATCTCCAAATGCCTGTCAAGGTTGTCAGTAATGCCGTGTCAAATTTAGTCAAAGTAAGAACAATCAATCGCAAAAACTATAAAAAATCACTAATCGTTTCTATTTAGGTTGGAAGGGAGACCATCAACAGTTCCGAAGATCCAATACTGCGGCAAGATATGCCTTCGGCATTGGTTAGGGTGGAAAAATCCGCTAAACTATTAGAAGAAGCCAGCGCAATGTTGAAAAACGACCCGTACTCCGGCCCAGCTAGAAAGAGGTTAATCGAAGGAAGCGGTGGTATTTTACAGGTTATTTTTTATGTTTAAAATAAAATATTAAAATTAAAATTAATATATCCGAACATTTCCGAAATTAACGTATTTATTTTCAGGCAACTTCGGCTCTTTTATTGTGTTTCGACGAATCGGAAGTAAGGAAAATAATACGCGAATGCAATAGGGTACTAGATTATTTAGCGGTAGCTGAAGTTATAGAAAATATGGAAGAGTTGGTGCAATTTTTAAGAGATCTAAGTCCTTGTCTGAGTAAGGTGTCGCGTGAAGTTTCAGCAAGGGAACAAGAGTTAACACATCAGGTATATATCTATGAAAAGCATAATTTCTATGTGCAAAAACTAAAAAAAAAGGTCATTGGATTTTATTTATTAAAAAAAATAATCTCTTTATTGAAGAAATTTTTTCTTTTTGAAATTATCTTTATCTGGTTCTTAGACGTTCATATCTGGTACTATGCAAATAATCCAACAAATCCTGTCCGCTGACAACTATTACTGTGGGCAAAAAATAGTAAGACTTTGTTCATAATTTTTAAATTCTTAATTTATTCTTCCAAATCTATTTCGTCCCCCTCAAAGTAATCCCCCTTGGCCCCAATACACTAGTGCCAACGTTTCTTCCAATTCTCGAAACAGTTGTTAAAGTCAATTTCAGGAATAGCCTTCAATGCGCATAGCGATTCACGTTTAATGTCTTCAATTGATTCAAAACGGTTTCCCCGGAGCGGTCGTTTGAGTTTGCTGAATAGCCAGAAGTCACACGGAGCTAAATCAGGCGAATACGGTGGTTGCGGCACGATATTGGTTGAAAATTTGGCGAAAAACTCGCGAAGAATTAATGCAGTATGCGACGGTGCATTATCATGGTGCAAAAACCAAGAGTTGTCGGCCCATAATTCTGGCCTCTTTTTACGAATAGCATTACGCAAACGACGCATAACACTCAAATAGTAGTATTCTTTGTTGACAGTTTGGCCGGTCGGAAGGAATTCGGAGTGCACCACACCTCGATAATCGAAGAAAACTGTCAACATAACCTTGATTTTTGACTTGCTTTGACGTAGTTTTTTGGGCTTCGGCTCACCTTTGATACGATATTCGGCCGATTGATCGTCTGTTTCCGGGTCATAAGCGTAGATCCAAGTCTCATCTCCAGTTATGATGCCTTTCATTTTGTCTTGATAGTCGGAAAGGATAGTTTCACAGACGTCAACGCGACGCTGTTTTTCGAAAAAATTGAGCGATTTTGGAACAAATCGTGCTTTCACTTTTCTTATGCCCAAATGATCTTTCAAAATGGTTTTCACTGATCCTTCCGATATTCCAACGATGCCAGTAAAGTCTCGGACTGTTAATCGTCGATTCTCAAGCCCCAATTCCTTGATTCTATTGACGTGTTGATCATCAGTTGATGTTGATGGCCGTCCTGGACGTGGTTCGTCATCAACGCGTTCTCGACCCTCTTTGAATAATTTGTACCAATCAAAAACACTTGCTCGCGACAAACAATTATCACCGAAGGCCTTTTGCAACATTCTGAACGTTTCGGCACCAGAAATTTGATTCCGTATACAAAATTTAATGAAACTTCTTTGTTGAATAATTTAATTCATTCTAAAAATCGCCGAATGCACTTTTTGTACTTCAGAAAGACAAGCGTATACTAAACACTAATGATTATTTTGATGTGACATTTGGCACAGATGTCACTGACAGTCATACCAACCTAGAAAAAAAATATTTTGACGAATGGATTTTCGTGCGAAATTCAAATTAAAAAGTCTTACTATTTTTTGACCACAGTAGTAGCCTGTTAGCTTGACCGATATAGTAAAAACTTGCTTAACCTCTACCTATTTCCAGTTCCTTGGCAATTACTACAAACAGGTACCGGGTGTAGGGAGTTCATGGGGTCTCGTTTCTCTTTCTCTCTTGTCGCCGATATTGTTATGGAAACATTCGAACAAAAAATCCTATACCCTTTCAACCTAAAACCTAAATGTTGGTTCAGGTACGTAGATGACACCTTCGTTATTTGACCGCCTGGTCGGAATTCCTTGAATAACTTCCTTGCTTTCCTAAATTCCCAGCACAATTCTCTAAGTTTTACCATGCAGAAGGTTCCTCTCCCTTCTTAGTCGTCTTGGTGAATCGTCATCCAGTCCAAAAACAGGGTGTCATCAACTCCTTAATCCAAAAGAGCTTTCAACATATCCGACCAGTATTCTCTACGCCAGAAATTAAATTACGTCACCAATGCTCTCATAAGCAACAGTTTTCAAACATAATATTCAACAGACCATAGGCCGACATCTAAGTCCTAGAGCTCCAAAACGCAATACTCAGCATACATAATCCCCTTTTCTAAAGTTCATTTACCCTATATACAAGGCATCAAGGATACTACTTAAAAACAACATTAAAACCATCTTTAAATCACATTCCAAGCTTTCAGACCCATTTTCAGTAGAAGACCGTGTGTCTCTAGAATCACCTGTTGTATACAAGCTGCTGCAAGAGCAAGGAGTGAAACATAGCAGTCTATTAGCACTCGTGTTTCAAAATATGAGCGTTGTACCAAGATAGTGCGCGTAGCTCTACACTTGCTGAACATAGGCTTAAAACCAAGCACAATTTTCAATTAAATTCTACTAAAATCCCGTCCTGCGCAAGTCATTGCTATGGTCGAAAAATTCATGCATCTATAGAGATCTCTAAACCCTCTAATAACCTAAACCGTAATAATGGTTACCCTCTACACAACGCCTGGCAATCCTGTATCTCTAAACTACTCAACCATAAGTATAACATTGCATTGATCCGTAACCAATGTCTCTTCATAAACCCATCCACCATAACTTATACCAGTTTCAGTGCATTAACGAAAGCTGTAGCAGTAGTTAAGCCCTGAATATGTCCCGTACAAATGGTTTCGATGGGTAGCAGTATTGTCAAAGGCGCGGTTCCAATCTGAAAGCAGAATATTATTATTCGCGTTTTTATATTTATAAATATTTCGAAATGGGAGTACCGCAGGGTATAAAATTTTATATTAGGACCATTATGTTTTATCATGTAAATTACGTGTATTTATTTTAATTTTAATTTAGTTTAATTACAACGTTTTTATTATAATTATATTAAATTATATTTTCGGAGTACCGCAGGTTAGATAAGAAGTATTTTAGGACCAAAACTCTAAGCCATTGTAAATAATGTCTCTTTAATTTTTTAAAGGTACACGCGGAAATTTTAGTTCGTTGTTTAGAACAAGTCAAAACACTGGCGCCCATTTTAATTTGTTCCATGAAAATATATATTCACATCGTTTCACAAGGTGGAAAGGGCGTGGAAGAAGCGGCCGAGAACCGAAATTATTTAGCTTCCAGGATGAGCGATGAAATCAACGAAATTATTCGAGTCTTGCAGTTGACCAGTTACGACGAGGAACAATCAGACTTAGACAATCTTACGGTGCTTAAAAAATTACAAAACGCAATTCAGAATAAGATAAACGCAGCTAACGATTGGTTATTGGTACGTTTTAGTCTCCTATTGTTGTATTTTTTGTGTTATTAATGGAGTTTGTAGGATCCAAGAGCCGTTAAAGGTGGTATTGGTGAGAAATCTTTGAGACAAATTATAGAGGCCGCTCAAAGAGTCGCCGAGAGGTTAGTTCCCTTTTTATACTGTGCACAAACTTCCTTACTTTTACATTTTTACAATTTCGTCAGGTGTTTACCACAAGATGCGGAAAATATTAACAAAATGTGTTTGGATTTGACAACTATGACAAACGCTTTGTGTGAATTGAGGCAGCAAGATAAAGGGGCGTCACCACAAGCCGAAGCATTAGCTAGAGGTATTAAGGAGAAATTAGGGGAACTACAGCAAGGTGTTTTGAACGCCGTAGTTGCCGTTGATAAAGCAGGCTTGCAACAGACAGCTCATACGGTACAGGGACGGTAAATTTTATCCTATTCCGCTTAAATATTTTTTTTCAACGAGAGAAATAAATTATAGGTTAGAACAAGCGAGAAAGTGGCTATCGAACCCGGGACAAGATGATAAAGGTTTAGGTCAAAGAGCTATAGCATTAATTGTGGAAGAGGGGCGGAAAGTAAGTTAATATAAATACGTGAGATATCAATGATGTATGTAGTATAGTGTAACAGAGAAAGGTATTCTGGCGCAACAACACAATGTACGAATATTGGTTTACCCGCTGAGATTTATCAGTAGCGGAGAGCAGAGACGTGTGTTACATCAGTTTATATCGATGATGCGAAACATTACGCCACTGACACAGTAAATATTTCTTCAACGTAATTGTTATGACATACTTCGCGCATCTGGTCATTACGTCAAAGTCCCTTTCTCTATTCCGTTTTTACCAAAATTCTGATTGACCATTTTGGTTATTTACTATAAATCAGTAGTTAGTAGTACTGTAATAGTTTAGGTAGCAAGTATAAAATTATAAAATGTTCGTAATGAATTTCTGGACACAAAAGAACCAAACGAAATATTTAAATTTAGGTCGCCGATGGACTTCCAGGCGTACAAAAATCCGAAATACTCCAACTTTGCGACGAAGTGGATGGACTTTCGCGTCATCTAACAGATCTCTGTCACCAAGGCAAAGGTAACACTTCACAAGCTCAAGAGGCAGCAAGAAGATTATCCCATAAGCTTCACGAATTGAAGGAGAAAATTAATCAGGCCGTTGTCAACAGAGTGGTCGAAGATTTTATCGATATCGTGACGCCCCTGAAACAATTCACCGACGCAGCGATGGCGCCCGAGGGTACACCAAATAGAGATCAGAATTTTGGCGAGAAGGCGTCCAATCTGCAGCATTTCTCGAACAGGGCTGTTAAGACAGCGAAAATGGTGGCAGCAGGTAAATAATTTTTAGTAAATTGTATACGAATTATTCACCGTTTCTTCTCTAAATGTAGTGCTTTTGTTAGTTTTGAATGTTGGTAGTAATTTTAGCCTTTTAATTTTGTAGGTTGTTGGAATAGTTTTTTGAACAAGAGTAAGTTGATGGTTTCATGCAAGCATTTTGAATAGTTAATGTAAAATTAACGTACTTTATTAATTCGTTTGACGCTTTTATCAATTACATGTCTGAAATAATATTTTAAAAAACTTTAATATGAAAAGTTAAAGAGGAAATGTTTTATTTTAAATTGGATGAAAGGAAAGTTTTATCGCTCGCCGTGAAAATATCTTTTTTTCCTTTTAAAAAGACTTATTTTTACATACTCGCAAATATTTACTATTTGTCTCCCGAACTGAACGCATTAAAAGTTACAATGTTGGCAGGATACAATTACCATCCGATAAATATATTGGACAAAAACAAAAAAGAACTTTTACCCAAGAAAATAGATCTCGTTAAATATTTATACGGTTGAGTAAATAACTGTAAATGACTAATGAGCATTTGTAAATTATTGTTATTCACCCAACGTAAATGTAACAATATAACAGTCGAACTGAAAAGTCCCCGGTCTACCATAATAAAACACAGTTTTTTGGCAAAATTCGATTTTATTATTCAACTTAGTTGCCTTCGAGGGCGATACACCGATTATAGCGTTCTTCCAACTTTTCGATACCATTTTTGTAGTACGAATTGTCTTTAGCCTCGAAATAGGCCTCAGTTTCGGTGATCACCTCCTCATCCTTGCTAAATTTCTTCCCGGCGAGCATTCTCTTGAGATCTGCAAACAGGAAATAGTCGCTGGGGGCCACATCTGGAGAGTACGGTGGATGGGGAAGTAATTCGAAACCCGATTCACTTAATTTGGCCATTGTTTTCATTGATTTGTGACACGGTGCATTGTCTTGGTGAAACAGCACTTTCTTCTTCTTCACATGGGGCCGTGTTTTTTGCGATTTCGTTCTTCAAACGGTCCAATAACTCTGTATAATAGTCGCTGTTGATGGACTGGCCCTTTTTAAGATAATCTATGAAAATTATTCCATGCGCATCCCAAAAAACTGACGCCATAACTTTTCCAGCTGACTGTTGCGTCTTTCCACGCTTTGGAGCCGGTTCATCGCGTGCAGTCCACTCGGCTAACTGTCGATTGGACTCTGGAGTGTAGTGATGAATCCATGTTTCATCCATTGTCACATATCGACGCAAAAACTCGGTTTTATTACGATTTAATAGCTTCAAACACAACTCAGAATCATCAACTTGTTGTTGTTTTTGATCGAATGTGAGCTCGCGCGGCACCCATTTTGCACAGAGCTTCCGCATGCCCAAATATTCATGCACGATGTGTCCAACACGTTCCTTTGATATCTTTAGGATGTCAGCTATCTCGATCAACTTTACTTTACGGTCATTTAAAATTATTTTGCGAACTTTTTTGATGTTTTCGTCGGTGACAGCCTCTTTTGGTCGTCCACTGCGTTCGCCGTCTTCGATGCTCATTTCACCACGTTTAAACTTAGCATACCAATCAATTATGGTTGATTTTCCTGGCGCAAAGTCCGGAAATTCCTCATCAAGCCATGCTTTTACTTCAACGGTATTTTTTCCCTTCAAAAAGCAGTACTTTATCAGCACACGAAATTCTTTTTTTTCCATTTTTTAAATAACAAAAGTAGCTTCACTTTTAACGCAATATCTCAGTAACTAATGGTCGGATTGCTGTCAAATTTTGACACGTTTCGTTTGAAGGTTAGTACTATCTAAAAAACATATGGATTTAATAACAGTAACGCCATCTATGTGTCAGACCGGGGACTTTTCAGCCGACCTGGTAGCTCCATTCATACGTTCAGCGAAGAGTAATGTGACTTTAAGCGCCAGTAAATTTTAATAATATATAAAAAATTGTGAAACATATACTCTTCTACGAAACATTATCAATCTCTCAACATTTACAGCATTCGTTATGTTTCCAATAGCGTTTCACTCAGCGATGTACGTCGCACTGAAATAATATTCTTATACAAAGAAAACGACCGTTCCACATTTAGTGATGTAACACTTGCATAGCTGAAATAATCTTCAAAGATCATAGTTGCTTTAAGTAACCCAGCTTTCTCTTTTCAATTCTCTCGTTTAACTCAAGGAACTGCAATTAAAGAAATTAAGGCTAGAGCTATTAGAATTCTCTGTCTAGATTTGTTTGTAGATTTTCGCGGTCGTTGTCTATAGCTTCTATTTGATTTCCAGGATGAAAATGCATTTTTGTAACTACTTCCTTTCCTGTCGGCGGTCCATTTACCCTTTCAAGTGATATTTTCAGATTTACTGAGATGTATTGAAATTCAGCAGAAAAAAAGCGATGCCAAGGATGCGACTTCAACTCAGAAACCAAGAGAAACATCCCACCCACATACAAACACTAACTCTGTTGCGAAATATTTTCAGTCTCAATGAAGTCGACTAAACATTACAGCATCTGGTATAGGGATTTCACTCAGCGATGGACGCCGCGCTGAAATAATATTCTTATACAAAGAAAACGAAATAATCTTTGAAGATCAGTGGTTACTTTAAGTAACCCAGCTTACTCTTTTCAATTCTCTAGTATAACTCAAGGAACTGCAATTAAAAAAGTTAAGGCTGTAGCTATTAGAATTCCTTCTCTAGATTTGTTTGTAGACTTTCACGGTCTTTGCCTATAGCTTCTTTTTGATTTCCAGCTTGCAAATGCATCTTTGAAACTGCTTCCTTTTCTGTCGATGTTCCATTTACTCTTTCAAGTGACATTTTCAGATTTACTGAGATATATTGAAATTCAGCAGAAAAGAAAGCGATGCTAAGGACGCGATTTCAACTGAGAAACTAAGAGAAATAATCCCACCTATACAATCTAAACCTTACTAAGTTGTATTTATTGTCACTTATGAAAAAGTAATTGAAATAAAAGATGAACTACTACTTGGTCTGCATTGACGAAAGATTACAATTCTTTTGGAATTTTTTCAGTTCTTTTTCAATATAACTCGATGTATTTCATTAAACGATTTTTCAACATTTCTATATGTTCCTTGCAAATGCATTTTTGTTACAGTCTTCAAGAAATTGCGTTTGTTTCGCCTATGAATTCATTATTCTTTGTTCCAACAGCCCTAGAAGAAAAATCTAGGAAATACTAGAAATGAGGACGCAATTTGTGTCTTAATTAATACAACTTTAATATCACTATTCTCGACAAGGAAATTATTGCATTGTTTTGATAAGAAACATTTTTTTTTTCGATAACTGCTCTCTTCTTCTGATTGGATGATTTAAATTGTTTAATAAAACATATTTTCTTCATCCTGGCTTCCGAGCTGGAACCGCGTCTTCGTCAATACTGGCACCGACGTTTCGTCACCACTTATACGGGTCATCTTCAGGACTTACGGTCGCGCTGAAACTCAGTTTTAGCGCGACTGCCCGGAAGCCAAGATAAAGAAAGTATAGACAACAACCGCGGAAGTCTACGAAACTGATTAATAAAACGTATTTTGAGAAAAAAAAAATAGGAACAGTAGCAATACAATAGCACGATTTTCCCTACATTCTACATATAGTTCTTGTTTATTAAATTAAGATCACAATAACGGTCCTATTTTTACTTTGAAACCCATATGACAAAGAAGATATAGATTAGCTAATATTCAATATCGCTTTTAAAGGATCTTGTAACAGTGAAAATTAGTATTTTCTGCTGCGCCATCGTTGATTACAATCACAGAAATTAATTAAAAATTTCTGCGCTGGAACAGGACTCGAACCTGTATCTGTCGTTTACTAGACGGCTGCCTTACCAATTAGTCCACCAGACAGTACAGTTTCGATACTCTTAATACGCTATAAATCACATTGTGGAAACAGATCTTACAAGATTTCTTCAGTATTATTGTCAGAATTACAGATTTTTCCTTAGGATTTCGACTAAAAAAAACTCTATAAACATTCACTAATAAAACCTATATTATGATTGCATCCTACCTTATCCTCTTTCCGTGTATTCGACATTTATATTCATTGAGTATCAGGCATTTTATTCTCCCTGTTCTGCACAAATCTCGATTACCCGATGAGCTTTAAATTAAACGAAACGATCATCGTAGTCATTGTTATTCGGTAGTAGCTGTTTCATCACTTAGTTCGCGTTTAAATCAAACCTTCAAAATCAATTTTGTTCGTCACTAATTTGCGTTGTATATTTTTTAATGTGATCTTAATTTAATAACTTTAAAAAACTATATGTGTATACAGTGTTACCCAAAATCGACGATACTTAACACAAATTTCATTAAATAAATTTTATAGTTAAAATGATAATTAAATTAGTTTCAAAGGTGTGTGTATCTGGAATTATTATCTTTTCAAAATAGATTTAAAGAAAAGAAATGTAAATAAAACAATAAAATGTGAAATAAATACTATATTTTTAATCATAGCATTCCGCAATTAATTACGAAATAAATTTTCTTTATTCTAACAGAAAATGACTTCTCAATGCCTGTGTGCATGTAACAGTAAAAAGAATAAAAACGAACAGGACAGTCTTGTCATGTATTTAACTCTACCAATCATAATTTCTTCATATTCTTCTTGTTTACTTGATATTTGTAGCTTATACACAAAGGAAAATAATAAAATGTTGGAACTATAAAAAATGTGGTGTATTTCTTTGAAAAAATAGCAAAACATTCTTCTTCACTTGTTAAAAATTTTATTATTTACCTTGATTATATAAGCCATAGAAATAACATCCTTGTCTTAATATTTTTTTTCTCGTTATAACATTTTTAACGTATTTCATTTAAGTACTTACAATGCCCGTCAAAAATAAACATACCAAACGTTTCTTAACAAAATACGCATCAAAAATAGTAGTTTTAAGCAACGTTCTTTTTTTATCAGGCGGATCTGGTGGTAACAAAAAGCTAGCTGAGTCGCTTCAAAGTGCAGCTACACAAGTAGACAGTCTCACGCCTCAGTTAGTATCGGCCGGCAGTATAAGATTGAATTACCCGCAATCCAAGGCAGCCGAAGAGCACTTCGAAAATCTCAAGCAACAATACTCCAACTTGCTCGTTAAGACGCGAAACTTGTGCGATGAAGCTACGGATTCTGGAGACTTTATAAAATCATCTGGTTTGGATTTGAATTCTAATATGTCATGATATTGTTTTTAATATTTTTTTAATGATTTACAGAGGAACAGATGAGGAAGCACACGTTCTTATGCGAGGAAGCCATTAAAAACAAACAGCCGCAGAAGATGGTGGATAACACATCTGCAATAGCTAGGCTGGCTAATAGAGTACTGCTGGTGGCTAAACAGGAGAGTGACAATTCGGAAGATCCCAATTTCATCGATGAAATCAATAATGCAACGGAATATGTACAAAATTGTAAGATTTTTTTAAAATTGTAATTTAATCAAGGCATTTTTGATATTCGACAAGTAACGGATAATAGGGACTTGATAGCGGTCATATTGTTGAAGCTACATCTGTCGAATTGGCTGTCATTTATTCAGTCTGTTTTGCTAAATCACCATGGACGGATATAGCGTTCAACAACACGTGAAAATGATAAATTTGGGTGTTCTGTTCGGGCAACGTTCCGCGCGCTTCGCCCATTTTACGGTCGCCATAATCGTCCTACCGAGAGGACTATTCGCAGTGTGGTGGATAAATTTGAGTCCACTGGTTCAGTAAACAATGAACCAACAGCCATACGACGACGAAACGCAAAATCTGTCGTAAATATCGCCGCTCTCAGTGATAGTATGCAGGAGAATCCGAGACAGCCGATTTCGCACAACTTGGCGGATTTTGCGTCGTGACTTGGGCCTGCACCCAAACAAAATTCAACTGATCCAGGAGCTAAAGATAAATGACCATAGACGATGACGTGTGTTCGCTGAATGGGCACTGGAGCAGTTGGAAACTGACTCTAATTGTCATCAAAAAATCATCTTCAGCGATGAGGTTCATTTCTGGATAAATGGGTACGTTAATAAACAAAATTATCAAATTTGGGACGTTACCAATCCACCTGAGATCCAAGAGCGTCCAATGCATCCCGAGTCATTGTTTGGTGTGGATTTTGCGTTGGCGGTGTGATCGGTCCATATTTGAAAACGACGTTGGCAGGTCATCACCATCAACGGAGAACGCTATGGCCCAACTTCTTTTGGCTTAAATTGGATGATACGGACTCCAACGACATGTGGTTTCAACAGGACGACGCTATGTGCCACACAGGTCATGCCACATTGGACATTCTGCACGAGCGATTTGAGGGCATGGTCATCTCATGTGGAGGTGATGTAAACTGGCCACCGAGATCGTGCGATTTGACCCCGTTAGACTTTTTCTTGTAGGGTTTTCTTAAGTCGTAGGTCTATGCAAATAAGTCACAAACCATAGCGGCTCTCAAAGCCAACATAACCCATCCCATCGGTTAAATTCAGCCTGATTTATGCGCCAGAGTCATAGAAAATTGGACATTTCGGATGCGCGCCACCCAGCGAAGCCGCTGCGGACATTTGCACAATGTTATATTCCATACATAATGGCATCGATAGCCTTTTCAAATGAATAAAAAATTTCGAAAATATCTCACACTTGTTTAATTTAAATTTCAAGATAGGAAGCACTTAATGAAAGACCTGTTACTTTAATAAATCGTCGACAATCCCAGCTTAGTAGAGTCATTTATGTTACAAAATCCTGTTAATTGAAATTTCACAAGAGTTTATGAAGTATTTGTTTAATATTTCACGGTAATCACTGCTATTAGAATTTATATTCAGTTGCAATTGTGGATATAAAATAAACTAAAAAATAAATTCGCTAATTTTACAACGTATGTATGCCAACATTTTGTGTACAGTAGGTACCACAAAAAGGTTTACGATGTATAGGAAAATATATATGCCGAATTCATGTAGGATTCACGTTATTCATAAAATCGTATTATCAGAACAGTTATTTTATAAATTAATTCGAAATTCTATTTAATTACAAATGAATATAATTATTAAAATTCAATATTCTATAGAAAACAGCAGTGTGAAAGTTCGTTCCACAATTTTTCGCTATTTTGCGGAGTAAAGTTGATATTAACATTTTTTTTTAACATTGCCTAAATGACAGAGAAAGAATGCAGTTTGAAGCTTTTTGTTATCAGGTCGAATATGTAAACAAATTCGTGCTATTTGAATTGCACACCATGCACACCATTGTTCGTCTTTTTTTTAAAAAAAACATGCAAGAGTTTCGTTTCTAGTTTGATATAGTTACAATACGACCTAAAAATATAAAGCAACAACTACAGTTTAGATAGTAAACCTTTTTGTGGCAGTAAGTGTACATTATTACGTCATCTTGTAAAAACAAGTAAAAATTGAATTTCTAAATATGTTGAAATATATTTCTTCTGCTTCTTTGTCATTACAGCACTGCCACAAATGGTACATGATGCCAAACATGTTGCTATGTCGCCGAACGACCATGCCGCCATATCTAGATGGAGAGAATCTAATAAAGCTGTAAGTATTTATTCAGTTTTTTAATTTTTTTTTCTTTTGATAGGTTGAGGTATATACGAGGGTCATCCAGAAAGTAAAGAATGAACATATATACCGTTTAGCTCCCATTTCTACCTAAGTGTGAGCCAAATCTTATTGCTGTAGAATCACGTTTGCGTTGCAGATAATTTTTAAATTATCACTGACAATAGAAAATCCCTCGAAGTGTGATATATGCTGTGTTGTTCGGTTTTTGAATGCACACTATCTTGAAAAAGGAAAAACTATCAACGGCGAGTATTAAACGAACTTATTGCGACGTTTGAGCGAAGAAATCAAGCAAAAACGGCCGCATTTGGCTAAGAAGAAAGTGTTGTTTCATCAAGACAATGCACCAGCTCACTAATCCGTTATTGCAATGACCAAAATTAATGAATCAAAGTTTGAATTGCTACCTCATGCACCCTATTCGCCAGATTTAGCCCCTCGGATTATTTTCTCTTCCCAAACTTGAAACAATGGCACAGTGGTCAAAGATTTTCCAACGATGAAGAAGTGATGTCGGCAGTTAATGGCTATTTTGAGGAGCAAGACAGTTCTTATTATAAAAAGAGTACCGACTTATTGAACATCGCTGGGAAAAATGTATAAGCGGAAAGGAAAATATGTTGAAAAATAAATAACATTCGTTTCAAAAATTTTTGTGTTTTCTTTGTTGGGTCGGATATTTCTAGGACCTCGTATATTGTTATGCTGATGAAAATTGTGTTCATAAACAGGTTTAAGGTTATAGATTTTCTGTCATAGAAGCCGGCGTAGAAATAAGTATTAAAATTACCAAGAATAAAAAGTCATTTATTGGCAAGAAAGAAGGACAGGATAGATGAAAACAACAGGAGCATTGAGAAACTTGTGCCCCATTATGGGAGTGCTCTACTTATAGTAGCTACCATATACAGAGTGATTTTAAATGATTGAGGATGCTTTGAATTTGGCGCCAGAATTTTTAGTGTATTTTACATTTCGAATGTGGCTGTTTGAGATAGTGTAATGTCAAATTAATTTAAAACTTGTACCCATTGTCGTCTCGTCTGTTTCTGTATTATTGTGTTCTTATAGTGCTTATTTTTCGTGTTTTATTTCTTTTTTTCTATCTCTACATTAACTTTCTATAATAAACAGTTTTTTTTAAAACTACTGTGCAAGAATTTACCTTGTTTAGGTATGTTATACAAAAATTTATTTTATACAACATAAACCTGTTTTATTTTTGAAGAATAACATGCTTACTGAAGAGCAAAATGCCTTTATTTTAAAGGCTCATTATCGAAGTGGTACTCGCCAGGAAGACGGGTCATGGACTTACTCCTTGCAATCTTGTTTACAACAATTTCATGAAGAGTATCCCAATGAAATTGTTACGTACAAAGTTTTCGCTCAACACAGGGATAGAATTGTGACTAGGTATGAAAACAAAAATTGCATATGTAAAGGCAAGTCCTCTGGTCGACCAACAGTGCTAACCGAAGGTGTTGTTGAAGATATCAGAAACAGAATACAAGTGAGCCCAAACAAGTCAATTCGAAAATTGGCAGCTCAGACAGGTATGCTATATTTATTTTAAAGCTTGCTTTTTATTTACATGTTATGTATGTATGTTTTAGATTTATCATACAGTTCAGCTCGAAAAGCTTTAATAAAAAATTTGCATATGCATCCATATCGTGTAACTGTTACGCAGCAACTGTACGGTACAGATTTTGACAGAAGGATTCAGTACTGTCATTGGTTTAATGAGCACCTGAATGATGATGAAATATTGAATTTAACATTTATGTCTGACGAGGCCTGGTTTCATCTATCGGGCTATATTAACAGCCAAAATTATAGGACTTGGGCAACAGACAATCCTCATAATTTTATAGAAACTGGCTTGCATCCGCTAAAAGTGGGAGTATTCCTTGCCATGTCTAGACGTAGAATAATAGGTCCTATTTTTTTTTTATGATACACTAACTGCAGAACGGTATCAACAGCAGTTACTAGAACCCTTAATAAATGAACTTCATGAAGATGAATTACAAAGAGGTTATTTCCAACAAGATGGAGCCCCACCACATGTTGCCGCTAATACCTTGCAATATTTGCAGGAATTTTTTGATAACAGACTAATAAGTAGAGATAGGTGGCCTCCTCGATCTCCTGATTTAACCCCACTAGACTTTTATTTGTTTGGACACTTGAAAAACAAAGTATATCAAAATCGATTCCACACCGTAGAAGAGTTAAAAGAAGCAATTGTTCACGAAGTGAATCAAATCGATCAATCTCATTTAGTAAATGTGTTCGACAGTGTAAAGAATAGAGTTAATTTATGTTTGATAAGCAACGGTGGACATTTTGAGCATTTATTATAAAAGCTAAATGTAATTTTTAGTGTACAATTTTTTTGTATAATATGATGTTACTATACAAGATGAAATGTTTTAAATGACAATTATTTAAAATAAATTATAGATTACAACTGAAATAAAAAGATGCCATATTTATTTGTTTTTATAAAATATGTAACATATTTCAAATATAATACATCGCATAACCAAATTCATTTTTGGTATATCTTACATTTAACTTTGGAGAAAATTTTTTTAGATTCCTGTTTCATAGTTACAACGGCGTTTTTAAAACGTGTAATTCTCAAAATCAAGGTCTTAGTTAAAAATAGTCTTGTTAATAAAGCATTATTTTCAAAATGTCAAAACTCCCTTTGCAAACGCCACTGATAATACGCAACTGTTATGCCTCTATGGCCAACATAACAAAAAATTTTCGAAGCGGGAATTTTAAACCATCCTCAATCATTTAAAATCACTCTGTATTACAAAGTAGGGTTAGATTCAGTGTTAATATGAATAAAGTTTGGTGATTGCTCTTGCATTTATTGAATAACACCTAAACGTTCTTTACTTTATGTAAAACCCTCGCATTTTCTAAAACACGAATTTGCTTTTATAATTCTATTCCTTTATCTAGCTTTTAAATGCTGTCAGTCAAGTTAGAAAAGCCGTGCAACCAGAGCTGCCTCCGTTGCCCGATATAAGTTCATTGAACGTGGGTGAGTTCTATTCTTACTTGTTTAAATATAAATTTTAACTTCATACTTAGCTAGCTGTACATAATTTGTAGTTTAAACTGTTTTGGGTGTACTCTGGTAATTAATTTTGTAACTCTGGTATTATTTTGACATTTTTTAATATTACAGAACCAACCCCGCAAAGCACATATTTCATTGACAAAGGTATAGCAGTTTTGCATATAACCAACTAGTTATAGATAGTGTAAAATTAATTAATAGTAATTGGTACAAAAAAATTTGCAGCATTCATTGAGGTGTCTTATTCAGAATTGAATAGAAGTAATGTACGTACATAAATCATGTTCATGCACTGTAAATATGGTTTAATATAATAATAGAAATTGTCAGTGTGCTTAAAGTGCAATTGAGATAAAGTATATAACTTCAATTATTAATTATTTAGGGATGATCAAAGTAATCTTTATTTGATAAAGAAATCGTTTAGTTGTTTACTCTTTGCAGATGATAATTAGGGAATCCAAATTGAGGTGCACGTCATAGGCGTGTGTTTTATATATAGTATGTATATACACTACCGGTCATATTTATTTGCCCACCCCAATTGTATGTGTTTCCTGAAATACGGATTATCTTTCGAAAAATCTGTATTATAATTATTCAACAATATTATTCAAAAAGGAAAATAAATTTTGTCAGTCATCATTCGTCTTTTGTTGCGAAAACAGTGAAATAGAGAGTTATTGTGAATATTTTAATGCAATACCGAAGACGGAGTTATCTGTTGAAGTGCGTGCTATGATAATTGCTTATCATCATACGGGTAAAAGTAATCGCGAAATTGCAAAAGAATTACCATTAAATCGCAGAACCGTTGATTATAACGTTAAAAAATTTGATGAAAGTGGTACGCTTTCCAACAAAAGAAGATCTGGACGACGCAAAGCGAAGACATCTGCAGATGACCGGCATCTAATACGGATAAGTAGACGCGATAGACGAAAAACAGTACCAGAAATTGCTGCTGAAATGAATAGAGCGCGTGCTAAACCAATTAGTGTGTCCACGGTACAGAGAAGGTTAAGGCAAGCGGGTTTATACGGAAGAATTGCTCTGCGAAAACCACTACTACGAAAGCAAAACAAGATAAAACGACTAAATTGGGCTAAAGAACATAAAAATTGGACGATTGATAAATGGAATAATGTGTTGTGGACAGACGAATCGAGATAAAACGACTAAATTGGGCTAAAGAACATAAGAATTGGACGATTTGAGTTTGAACTTTTCGGTAGTAAAAGGCTAATATTCGTAAGAAGATCCGCAGGAGAAAAAGTACTGCCAGAATGTACTGCACCTACCGTAAAACATGGAGGAGGTTCAGTAATGATATGGGGGTGTTTCGGTGGATCCTAAGAAAAGAAGGCTACAAGGAAATTTTAGAAAATAACGCTGTTCCCTCAGGAATAAGGATTCTTAGCGAAAACTTTGTATTTCAACAGGACAACGATCCGAAACACACTTCTAGATTGTGTGGCGATTACTTGCGTCAACTAGAAGAGCAAGGGCAAATCTCTATAATGGTATGGCCAGCTCAAAGTCCTGGTCCAAGGTCCCAACCCAATAGAGATTCTTTGGGAAGAAATGGACCGGAAGGTTCGAGAACGTGCTCTATCATTCACCACTGTACTGTGGGAACAACTTCAAGAAGCCTGGGCGCAAATTACAGAAGATACACTGCAAAAATTAATTGAAAGGATGCCGCGGTTCTGTGCCGCAATTATCAAAAATAAAGGTGGGCACATTGATGAGAGCAAAATTTAATAATAATTAATGATAAAGATTTTATATAAGAAAAATGTAACTATTTTATGTTTATTTTACATTATTGTATTGGTACAATAATAAATTTTCAGTACACATTTGATAGTTTAATAATTTTGTCTAAAACTAAGTGTGGGCAAATAAATATGACCGGTAGTGTACATAAAGGAAATAACGAGTTCCAAATTTATAAAACGTGGTGGAACACTTACCGTTTTAAACATCTTCCGTGAAGTCATGGATAAAACGGGTTAAATATTTGCAAACTTTGGGGTGTGTTTCCAGTTGTATCAGCAAACCGAGTGCGTCGTGGGGAAAAATGTGTTTATATGCAGAAAACGGGCGTTCTACATCTAGTGACGTTATATTTGCATAACCAAAATAATCTTCAAAAACAACTTAACGGATCAAATTTTTCTTAACGTGGCAAAATCTGATTCCTTGTCTAAAATACTTTCACTACTTTGACAGATTCCATTAACGACAGCGAAGGACTAACTTTTCAAATGCCTCTCCTAGTCCGAAGTAATCGTTCTGAAACATTTTTAAATCTGTTTTAACCTATCTTGCAGTTTTGACTAGGTTTTGTTGGTAGTTGCAGCTTCCATCTGAAAGATTTAAAAAAAACACGTTCTTTATATCCTCAAAATATTTACAATAGTAAAACGATGTCTGTAACCATGTTCTCCAACGTGTAAGAATCGTCCGTGATGGTTCAGGGATACGGGGACACAGTCCGTGAAATTCGGGAAAATGTTTTGTGGATTTGATTTCGTATGCGCTGTCGTCTACCTCAGGATGACACAGTAGAATACTTTTTGCCACAAACTAAAAGCATAAATTTTACAGATAATATATAATATGTAAAAAATTAGCGCAATATTTTTAAGAGACTGATCTTACAGAACTCACGTTTGCGCCACCATCACTCGAACATTAAGATTTGGTTTGTTAAAAGTGCGTAATTTCCAAATGTAATTAACACTAACTTTGAATTAAAAATTAAAGATGACGATTGAAGGGATATCATTGTACGTTTGAACGTACCGTAACATTAACAACAAAATTGACTTCACGATCTCTTATTTCGTCCATACATAGCCAGTTTCTTATTTTTAAATTCGGATTTAATCCTATGTGCAATACGTTGTGGTACGGATGATAGAAAATTTTCTAACGCTTCCCGACATTTATTCCAAAATGATTCTCTGGATAATAAATTTAACGGTAGATTATACAAAATCATTGTGTAAACGAAATGAAAATTCCTCGTGCGATTTTACGCCATTTTTTTTTTTATGTGCTTTGTATTCATCACGTGCCGTTCTCAGTGACTTTTCATCCAGCACGTTAGAAACACAACGCAAACTGTACGTTTAATTTTCGTGGCGTTATAAATTAAATCAGCATATCCACTTATTAACTTGCTTGGTCGGATGATGGTCGCTTACTGCTTGCACATGTGAAATTATTATTATTATATATAACAAGCTATTATAAAATAAATACGCGCCGCTCTCAATATATATATATACTGATATGTAATATCACAGATGAAATTGTGAAAACTGCAGATCGAAAGAGAGAAGGTTGCGCATTGATCCGGTACGCCAGTGGCGCGCACCCCGAAATTGGCATCTCTGATGATAACTATTTTAGTGCGGTTACTTAGAAATTTGTTGAATAACAGATTATATGACAAATTAACGTGTGTATACAGTAAAACTACTGTCTCTATGGTCACCGGTTGTATTTAATTTTTACCAAAAACAATGAATTCGAAACGTACTTACTTATTAATATTACTTTCAAAGTTATTAATCAAAACTTAAAGTGCGCAAAGATTATAAGCTCAATGAATGTTGCCAAGTTTAATTTTTCCATTTTGTCGGTGTAATCTCTTTATTTTTTAGTTTTTTTTTTGATTTTGAATCATCTGTTAGCGTATTTTTATTTTTTATTTTTCAAACTTTCGCTTTTTATATACACCTCGCTTGATATAATCTTATAGTTGGTGAGCCCCTGAGAAACACTCCGACTCCGAACACTGACGGTGTCGATAGTTTGCGGCCGATGTCGCCCCAACACGGTCGCGTTAGCCCCATACCAAAATGGGCTAGAGGTATTTAAGTATTGAGTTTTTATACTTGAGATTTAACAAAAAAGATACACATCCAAAATTGGAATAAAAATAGCTTTATATACAGTGTGTTTCACTAATATTTGTTCAAAAAAATTACTATTAATAAATTAAGTTTAAAAAGGAAATTGGGACAAAATAATTATTGCAAATCATTTTTGATAATTGTTTAACGCTTTAGATTGCAAAAATCGCAAATGTACTCTCTAAGATGTCGGACAATAATTTGATAAAAGCAGTCGAATATGTTAGACACTTATTCCTTTAAAAAAAAAAGAGAAAAGAAGCTTACCTATATTCTATAATTAAATAAACATTTTACGTTTTATGAATAAATAAAATACATCATTTAAGGTTTCTTATCTTTTCTACATTAGTATGTATGATTTTTCAAATGTAATTTTTAGTCCACAAAATCAAAACAAAATTACAATTATACAAATTATAAATGCTATTTTTTATATGCCATTTTGAACCAAATATGTGGACAGACTGTATAATATTAGAATAAATTTAAATATTTCTTCTAAAATTTAAAAACAAAAGCACAACAATTCATTATTTTAATAATTTAATTATAACATAAAAAGGATTTTCAATTGAAAATACAGATACATAAATGTATATACACTGTCGTCAAAAAGTTTGTAAACAAAAGCAAATCTTTTTAAAGTGATTTGGAGGAAAAAAACCTGTTAAATGCATGAACTTTTTAATCGAATTAATTCAGTCTATAGTTTATTCATCTTGACTTCCCAGCTGGAGCCGCGTTTTCGCCAATTCTGACTCCGTCGTTTCGTCCCTATTACACCACTGTCACCACAGCCCCGAAGATGTCCTATACAAATGGTGACGTAACGTCTGTACCACAATTGTCGAAGACGCAGTCGCAGCCCGAAAGACCAGAAAAGAAAGCTTGGACAACGACTCCGGAAGTCTATGAGCCAGGTCCTTCTATACTTCCATCTGCAGTGAATTTTTTGATACCCCTATACGCGACATGTTTCACAGATAATCTTACACTTGCTAGGACAACACCGAATATTTTAACTACAGAAGAATTAATGTATATTCCCAGAAAGCCGGTGCTTCCCAATTCTTTCCGTGTCCACGAAGATCAGTCTGAAACAATAAAACAAAATTTGTTTTATACTGTCTATTATGCCCAACCCACCTATCTACTACGTAGTCTTCATTCAAGTTCAAACACATCTTCCTGTTTTATACATTTTGTATGCTTATGTTATTAAATCGGTCAGTGTTTTGTGTTTTATAGGAGACGTGTCTCGTCGCCATTGTCGATATGGTCCAAAATACCCCCCCCCCCATTTTTATTTTGAGTTTAGACATCAGTAGAAGGACGAAGGACGTCTGCTATTAAATATGATGCACTATTTTCGAAATGAAGCTTCATTCACAACGTTACCATACAATTTTGTAATCTGATTATGTATTTCTATATGACGGATTGTCCTTATTTTAATTCCAATTTTATCACGTACTTCAAAGATGCACAGATTGCAAGAAAACAGTCTAAACGGCTTGTTATCCAGCCCAAACTTGAGTAGTTAAAGTCGTTGACCTTGAGGTCGCACCATTTCTCGTATTTTACATTCTCAACATCCCTCATACTTTTGATTTCTTCTACTTTCGGTAACGTTTTGCCTGTAATCATTTTCGAAATTTTGGGCAGCTGAATTTAAACGTGGCCGTAAGATCTTGGGAGACGATTAACGTTCGGGACGTCCAAAAACTGCAACTACTGACGATAACATCGCTAAAGTTCACCAATTGGTGCTAGACGTCCGTCGAATTAAAGTGAGAGAGATAGCAAAGGCTACGAATATGTCCAAAGAACCTGTTTGTCACATGTTAAATCAAGATTTAGGCATGAGAAAACTGTCCGCGTGTTGGGTGCTGCGTTTGCTAACGTTAGACGAAAAACGTTTTCGAATGAACATTTCCTACGCTCTGTTGGCGCAGTTTAGGCGCAATAAATCCGAGTTTTAGCGCCGATTAATTACTGTAGATGAAACTTGGATACACCATTATACGTCCAAAACAAAAATACGGTCATAACAGGGGACTGCAAAGGGGGAACCGGTTCCAAAAAAAAGCAAAAACTGTTTTTTCAGCTGGGAAAGTGATGGCGACTGTTTTTTTTTTGGGATAGTCATGGAATTATCTTAATCGATTATCTTCAAAAAGGAAAAACTATTACAGGCGCATACTACGCATCATTACTTGACAAGCTGAAGGCAAAAATTGTGGAAAAACCGCCACATTTGCAGAAAAAGAAAAAAAATCCTGTTCCACCAAGACCACGCGCCGTCTCACACCTCAGCGGTTACCATCGCGAAAATCCACGAATTACAGTTTAAACTGCTTGACCATCCGCCTTACTCACCAGATCTAGTCCCAAGCGACTTCTATTTGTTCCCTCAACTAAAAATTGCCCTCGGAGGACAGAGATTTTCGTCAAATGAGCAGGCAATCACCTTCGCGAACAATTATTTTGCAGAGAAAAACGCCGAGTACTATTTGGACGGGTTAAAGAGATGGAAGTAAGTTACAAGGAGACTATGTAGAAAAATAAATATAAATTCTAAGAAAAAATGTCTTGTATCTTTGTGTTAGGTCGGAAACTTTTCAGACCACCCTCGTATATCTCTTGTTGTTCTTTAATCACATTAGAATACGTTTATTTTATATTTTTCTTACATTTTTTTTCTAAATTACGTACTTCCAAATTTTGTGATTCCAGTGTATATACTATTTCTTTTTAATTAAAAAAAAATATTAATTTATTAGATTTGATAATTTTAAGACTTTTTCGAAATTTTTTTACACTCTGACACGCCATTTTTTTTTTATTTTTCAAAACTTGATAGGATTTTTTTTTGTTTTTCTTTCAAATAACCCGTCCAGGTGACAACTCTGACCTTCTATGCCAAGAATTAATATCTAGTAATGCCTCTGAGCAAGGTAATTCATTTTTTGACATTAGCATTGTCGATATGTTCATTTTTGTTTAAAAATATCTTGTCATGATATGTGTATGTTCGGAAAAGTAGATGAACGAATCAAATAATCGTGTCGAATTGCATTTTGTAATATTTTGAATTGACTGTCATAAAATTTATTCGTATATACAGTGAAGTTAATATATTAGGGCTGTTTGAAAGTAGTTCGCTGTATTTAGTTATGGATGCTTGCATGTAATTGCTTTTACTAATTTTACATTTTTAGTGTGTAGCTTTGCGTTAATGTATTTATTTTGTGATAATTTGGTTGCATTTTTTGCTTTTTAGTTGCGGTTGCAGTTCGAGCTTCTTTTAGTTTCGAGAGTTTTAACTCTTCAATAAAAAGAAATTACATCCTTGCATATTTTATATTATAGCAAGCTTTCAAATATGTAAATAAATAACTTTTAAAAGAAAATAAAAACTGTTAAAGTTGTTCATTGAGACATAACATGTGTTTAAAATAGCTATACTTGATTGATTCATATATTCATACGGTATATTTAAATATCTGTTCTTATACGAGGTCTGATCAAAAAATAACCGTTATTTTCAATTTTTTCAAAAAGTATTTATTTATTCATCAATAACTATCTTGTCCCCTTCAAAGTAATCCCCCTCAGATATAATACACTTATGCCAGCGTTTTTTCCAATCCTGGAAACACTTCTGAAACGCGCTTTTTGGTATCGCCAACAGCTCCTCTTTCGATTTTTCTTTTATCTCCTCAATCGTAGCAAAACGCTTTCCTTTCAACGGTGTCTTTAGTTTTGGGAGGAGGAAAAATCAGCGGGGGCCAAGTCCGGTGAATACGGTGGTTGAGGCATGATAACGGTTTTGTTTTTGGCCAAAAACTCACGCACAAGCATCGATGTGTGAGCTAGTGCGTTATCATGGTGATTGTTTTTTCCACAATTCCGATCGTTTGAGCCGTATTGCTTCACGCAAACGTTGCATAACTTCCTTGTAGTATTCCTTATTAACCGTACGACTTGTTGGCAAGAACTCATGATGCACCACGCCATTATAATCGAAGAAAATAGTGAGTAAAACCTTCACATTTGATCGAATTTGGCGTGCATTTTCTCGGCCTTCTGTAAAGCGCTTGTACCACTTATAAACACTTTTTTGAGACAAAGTGGACTCGCCGAATGCCACAGTCAGCATTTCAAGCGCCTTGGACTACTTTATTCCGTTTTTAACGCAAAATTTAATACATATTCTTTGATCCTTTTTTTCGAATAGTAAAAAAATCGAAGAGAACACCAAAACACGACTAACCTTTTTATCTGTCAAAAACAAACTGACAATCCAAAATGGCTGATATTGCCAACATATATAACAGACATGTGTACCAACATAACAGGAAAAAAATGCGAAAATCGAACATACGTAACTCACGAAATTTGAAAATAACGGTTATTTTTTGATCAGACCTCGTACATTGTCATTGTGTTAATAGTAAATGGACGAGAAAAAGTGAGGATGTAATCTAAAAGGAATGAAAAGTATTTTTTTCTAAATGAAAGGACGGCAAAAGACCGTCTTCGTTCGAAGATGTATATTTTACCGGGTGTACCGGAAAGTCATTACCGGTTTTTTCGTAAAAAAAACTATATAATTTTCAAGAAAACGGAAAAATTTATTTATTCAAAGTATTGGCCATTTTATTCTACATATCTTGCCCATCTTTTAGACAATTTATGGATGCCATCCCACACAAACTGTTTGTCCTTTGAGCAAAACCATTCATAGATCCATTTTCCAACTTTTTCGAAATTGGCGAAGTGCTGCTCCAAAAGCGCGTGTCCTATTGATGCGAAACGGTGATAGTCGGACCGGGCTAGGTCTGGACAATACGGCTGATGCATATTATGTCTCATCCAAGTGCTTTCAGCGCTTCCTTGACTGGTTTTGCTGTATGAGACGGCGCGTTATCGTGTTGTAAAATCACTTTTACCGTGTCTTCGGGCTCATTTTGGAAGTTTTTCTATCAATGCATGGCTCAAATTCAGATCAGTATTAACTGTTTCCCAGGTTTCAACAGTTCGTAATACACCACGCCACTCTGGTCCCACCAAACACAGAACACTGTCTTGCGACCAACACGATTTGGCCTTGGAGTCGATGAGCCTGCTTCGCCAGGTGATAATAAATTTTTCATCACCCATAACTATACGATGCAGAAATGACTTCCGATCATACCTTTGAAGCAGCATGTCATTCAATTGATGTAGCACCCATTTTCCCATCTTTGGATTTTTTCCATTGCTTATAATCAGTCGCTAATCGTTTCTTGGGCCATGTTTAACGCTTTTGCCAATTGTTTTTGAGTTTGGGTTGGGTCTCCATCCAATATCTCCTGCAGTTTCGCATCTTCTTTGTCTTGCACATCGAAATCACCACTTTTGAATTTTCGAAACCACGCCTCATATTTTTTATGGTTGGAGTATGCTCACCATAAGTTTCTACCAACAAACGATGACTTTCAGCGGCTTTTTTCTTTTGATTAAATAAGAAAATAAAGCGCGCCGCAAATGCATTTTTTTAGGCACGAAACTCGACATTTTCAGAGAGGAATAAATCTATGATATATATATATGAAAAAATATAACATGTATGGTTTTGAAGCTTGAGGTCAGTAGAATGAAATGACATATGTGTCAAATCATAGCGACATCTGTTAGAACTGTCTTTCCGGTACACCCGGTAAGTGCTCAAGAGAGATTAGAAAACCTACCGAGGAGAAATACTTGAAATACTTTTTAGGTCGAGTCGTAACAATATCAAACTAGAAAAAGAGCATTTAAAAACAGCGCACAATGGTATACGTTGTTGTGGTAATTCAAATAGCGCACGAGTTTGTTTATATTTTTGATAACAAAAAGCTACAATACTACTGCATGCTCTCTCTTGCCGTTTGGACAATATAAAAAAAAATGTATATATTCAAAACTCATCTCTCTTTGACCTCTTATACGATAGACAAGGGAGAGTATAGTAGACGCATGCATGCACTTTTTTGAAGATATTTTAGGACTAGAATACGATTTTAAAATTATGCGTAACGAATATACAGTGTGCGTTAGTTGACTTTTGACGGTACAGGTCGTGTACGGAATTTGTTTCATGCGGATTTTGCCGTGGTTTCCAGGTGCGACACTGCTTAATTATCGGCTGATGATGGCAACTTAATTGTCGAAACACGTACGCAGAACACGAAAATTATTGTGAAAAGGAGTTATATATGAACCTTGAGTGATTAAGATCACTATATAACACTATTTTAAAAACATGTTACAAATGTACCTGATCTGATATCATTTAAATTACATTTCATTTTCTAGATTGTTTTACTTTAATGCATTTTTTTAAAAATGAAACAATTCAAATTAACATCACCATGTTATTATATTAAACATATTATTTTACGAGTTTGAATGCAATATGGAATTTTTAATATAGAACAATCCCCCATTAAATATGAATATGTTGAAAGCTTGTTATGACATGTGTAATCGACTTACATCTCAAACTAATTTATAACAATATCATGAAACTCATTTGTCTTACACATTCTTTGATTTTATGTTGTTATAAGCATTTGAATTATTGAAATATGTATTTATCTTTGGTTTTCTATCGTAGACAGTGCAGTGTATTAAAAAAGTTTTATTTCATAAAGTGGTTTTAGGTCATCTTTTGATACAAATTTCGTCTTTATTTGCTACATAATATTTTAGGCAATCCCGGTAGTTAATAATCCATAGTATTTACCTAGTTTGACTTTGGCAAAAGTTAAAAATCATATTAAAAAGAGAACGATTTGATATAAAACCCCATACAAAATAAGGTGCATTTTGAGAATCATTTCGGTAAGATTTTGCATTGATGTCAGATGACTTTACTAGCGCCTAAGAGTTCGCAGAGAAAGATAACTTTGTGAAGATTTAGATAAAATTTTCTCAATTCGTTTTTTTCTGTCTGCAAAAAATCAGTTCCGGTACTTTTTTAATATACTGTATACATTATATATGTACTTCTTGTCACTTTAATTGTGTACCCATAATTTGGGAAATTTTGTTTTATACCGTAAAATTTATTTGGCATAATATATGTACATACATATATCATCGAAAGATGTGTAGATGACGCCCAACGTGGAGCACTTCTTTTGTGGATATATGTAATTTTTTTGTATAATATTATGAAATCAAATGCATATAAATCTGTTTCGAAAGGACACTTTAGAGCAGTGATTCTCAACCACTGTGCTGTGAAATTCTTGCCGCCACAGAAAGGCGGTGACCCCTCCCGAAATGAAAATGATTTTTTTGCACTTCTTCTACTGAAGAGATAGTAACATTTTACAGGATGCAGAATACCCATACATAAGCGACATCAAACGAGTAGCTTGCATTGTCATGGTGGAAAATGATCTGGGGTTTTCGGTTTGTTCTCCTTATTTCTTCAAAAACTTTTGGCAATCTAATAGTTGTGTACCATTCGGAATTGACCGTTCTACAACTATCTAAAGGCACGGTTGCAACGTGACCGGTTTTTCAGAAAAAACAGGCGACCATTTGTTTTGATGTGCTTCGAGACCGAACAACTTTTGTTGGTTTTGGTTGATCTTGGAATACCCACACAGTCGACTGCTGTCTACTATCGGGCTCATACGTATAGATCCAAGATTCATCACCTGTGATGACTTTATAAATGTTCTTTGAAGCACCGCGACTGTATTTTTGTGCATTTTTTGGCATCAATCCACGCGAGTCCTTTTTTTGAGCGGTTGTTAAATTATGTGGTACCCAACGTGAACATAGCTTCTTAACGGCTAAATGTTCACGCAGGATCTTATGCACGCTGGTATGGTTATCCGACACGACAACATTTGCGAGACGACCTTCACGAAATTCATCGTCCAAGATTGAATTCACTATACCAACGATATACTGTAGTTTTCGATGGTGCTTCATCACCATATAAAGAATTCAGCTCATCGATGCATTCTTGATGAGATAATCCACGCTGAAAGTTATGAAAAATAATTGCACGAAAATGTTCGCGAGTTAATTCCATTTCGCTGACATAAAATTTTCAAGTTACCGTCAACAATAGAAATAGCGACCGGATAATAAAATTGTCAAGGTAAATATATTGTCAAAAATGACAAACTTCACGATGCAATCATCAGATCGTAGGCAATACTAGCAGTGTTGCCAGTTCCCGAAATATAAAAACGGCTACCCTCGTATATAAATATAATGCATCACAAAAAACGCAATGTTTCTATACAAATACATGAAACTATAAAAGGGTCTGGCCGGACCTTGTGAGATACCAACAATGTGAAAATCCGAACATGTGCCAAACGGGGGGATATATGTGTATTGTGACGAAAAAAGGTTGGGAATCCCTGTTCTAGACGAATTATATTTCAATAACATTACAGAATAAGCAGAAAATACGTCTGTACAAACAGTACTGTCAATATATTTTTCTTTTTAGAAAGCTATCAAAATTGTTAAATGATCTTAAAATCCATTATTTTCAAAATATAATTTTTGTAGTTTAGTGACAGATGCATTGAATCTTTTGGTTATGTTCCTGAAAATATAATTTTCATATTCTATGTTTAGAACATAATTTTTTACAGTTCTTAAAATTTCTGTATGTTTAATGTTTCATATGTACCACATCTATATGTTTTACTAGCCTTGATTTTTTTTATTGCTACGTCTGTTTAAATTTTTCATGCATCCCAAGGATATTATCATTTTATACCTGAATATCTTGTTGAAGATGGTAAATAGAATGACTCTTAATCAAGGGGAAGACAGATGTAAAAATAAATTTATTCATTCAATATTTGTATTCTACTAAATTGTTTAAACTTTGGCAAATTTGATATAGTTTTTGTTTTTAGAATGTTCTTCATTTATGCAAATATAACATAATTTTAATTTTGCATCTGTCTTTGAAATATTTTTCTTTCCCTACTCCTTCAATGTTTTTCGTAACACTTTTCTAATTTAAACCATTTCAAGATACAGCTCCGCCAAGACCGCCACTCCCAAGCGGTGACGGAGCGCCAATGAGACCCCCACCGCCGGAAACTGACGACGAAGACGAGATGTTCAGACATGCCCCGAATTCAAACCAACCGATTATGGTAAGGCATTTATGAGGGCATCGTAATTTATTCTTATTGGAGTTATTTAGGTTGCAGCGCACAATTTGCACAGAGAAGTTAGACAATGGTCTGCTAAGGACAACGAATTAATCGCGGCCGCTAAAAAGATGGCTCTCTTGATGGCAAAATTATCAGATTTAGTCCACAATGACGACAAAGGTCTGTAATAATGTTTTTTTAGAAATGTTTCAGATTAAAAAAGAATTTCGTAAACCAACAGGCAGCAAAAGAGAACTAATCGCGACCGCCAAAGCTATAGCGGATGCTAGTGCCGACGTCACCAGAATAGCCAAACACTTAGCCAGAGAGTGTACGGATAAGAGAATACGTACGAATCTCCTTCAAGTCTGCGAGAGGATACCTACAATCGCGACGCAACTCAAAATCCTCAGCACAGTCAAGGCGACGATGCTAGGTGCACAAGGTAAGGCTTTCATTCTCTAATCTTTTACCGACCTTTGCTAAACTCGCTGTATATTGCTTTTTCTTAATATGTTTATTAATCAAGTCAGCGATGCTGGAAAACCCCAAAAAGGTACGTCGTAAATGAAATTAATATTTTTAGTTTTTTATTTTAGGTGTTTTGTAATGTAATTGTAAATTTGAAATATTTAGGAGGCATGTTATGTTGTAATGTTGTGGGCTGTTATCCCACATTATATCCGAGAGGTTCTTTTTAATCACATTACAAATAAGAGACACTGATTTAAAGAATTTAAACGTAATATTGTGGTTATTTTCATTAAAATGAGGGCAGTCTAAATGCAACTCTAATTTCATTTACACTACCGTTCATAAGTATTTGGGCACCCATAGATTTAGAAGAAATGATTAAAATCACTAGTGAAAAAATGAAAATATATTTATTACATGTACATACATAACTAATTACAGTATCTGGCAGTAGAATTACATATTACATTTAAATTTTCGATTCATCTATGTGACCTCCTTTGTTTTTTATAATGGCAGCACATAATCGCGGCATTCTTGCAATTAGTGCTAATGTATCCGGTGTTATGCGGACCCAAGCTTCCTGCAGTTTCCTCCACAAATCAGCCTCCGATGTTGGTACTGCTTTCCGGACCTCCCGATCAAGTTCCTCCCACAATAACTCTATTGGATTTAGATCGGGGCTTTGGGGAGGCCATTTCATAACTTCGATGGATCCTTCCGCTTCCAAGAGTTGCAAATAGTCTTTGCATATTTTGGATGTGTGCTTTGGGTCATTATCCTGCTGGAATACAAAATTCCTACCCAAAAGTCTTAATCCTGAAGCAATAGCGTTGGTCTCCAAAATGTTTCGATACTGCTCTTTCCTTAGTATTCCCTCAATTTTCACAATATCACCCACGAGCGTACCACCAAAACAACCCCAGATCATCACGGAACCACCGCCATGTTTAACCGTAGGCACAATACATTGCTCTGCCGCACGCTCACCGGTAGATCTCCGAACGAAAACACGTCTTCTGGACCCGAAAATTTCGAACTTTGACTCATCGGTCCACAAGACTTTACTCCACTGTTCAACTGTCCAATGTTGGTGTTCACGAGCCCAGTTTAAGCGTTTCCGCTTATTCTGTTTGCGCAATAACGGTTTTTTCATTGCAATTCGTCCGTACAAACCTGCTTTGTACAAGCGACGTTTGACCGTTGTTACGCTTATTGACTTTGGACGGTCTGCATTGATTTCTGCAGCGATTTCTGGGGCTGTTTTCCGTCGATTTCTTTTGCTTGTGATCACTATTGCACGATCCTCAGCAGAAGTTGTCGCTCTGGGTCTCCCACTCCGTGATTTATTGAGAACACTGCCACTTTCTCGGTATTTTTTGACGACATAGTCTACGGAAGTATTATTTAATTTTAATTGTTTCGCAATTTACCGGTTGCTTTTGCCATCTTGATGGTGCGCAATTATAAGAGAACGCGTTTCAATGTCCATCTCTTTTCTTTTTTGGCATATTTAACGATCTTAACAACACTACTAGCACAGGAATATCTCACAGCGAATACAGAAACGTAACTGAGGGCAATTTCAAAAATATAACATGAAACTCGCCCGAGGTCATTAAAACATCATTACTAAACTTATCCTTCAGTATCCTTCACAGAAAGACAATTACAAGAACTTGGAGAAGCTTTTATTGCGCTAATCCCCAGGTAGTCCCAATAACAAATTTTGGTTTATTGCAGGTAATAAAGTAATACATAATGTTACTTATGCAGCGTTTCTGTAGATTTAATACTTTCCTTATACCTATCCAATATTATAAGAATGAATTTCCTAGAAGCTATGCTGTTCAAATAATTTTATAAAATATGGGTGCCCAAATACTTATGAAAGGTAGTGTATATAGAATGTTCTAATTCCACAGAGTACGTCAGCAAAATCTGAATAAATTTCGTGCGCCAGATGTCGTTGACGTCCGAGAAAGTTTCGTAACTAGTCACAACGTCAAAATGGTCGCCAACACCGCTAGCCTTCATGCTGTACACTCAGCAATGGAAATAGTTCATTTCTTTGAATTTGTTCAATACCCGAAACTAAGTATTTATGACGTAGCGAAATATACGACAGCAAAATAGTCCAACGAAGATTCCAATGTGTTTGTGAGAAAGAGTTACTTGAAAGAATACATTGCGACGACCTCTGCAATCGTTGAAAGAGCTCGTGCGCAGATTTCAGAGGACCCATAGCAATCATTATGAAAACTGGTGACTGGAAACAGATCTAATAGTTATAACCTGCAGTCAGGGTTTAATGCTAGTAATTATATATAAATATACATAATCAAACACTTTAGGATTCGAACTATCAGATCTGTTTCCTTAATGTAATTTATGGCGTATTAAGGGACCTGAAACCGTACTGTCTGGTGACCTAATTGGCAAGACAACTGTCTAACACGGCAGGTGCAGGTTCGAGTCCTGCCCCAGTGCAGAAATTTGTAATTAATTTCTATGATTGTCATCAACGATCAATATTTATATATAACTAGCTGTACCCTGCGCGCGTTGCTACGCCACCAAGTAAAATAAATTTGAAGGAAAGACATTACACAAATATTCAGTTAATTAATCAATTAATTAATTAATAAAATTAATTTAACTCACAATGAAATGCACAAAACTATTCGAAAAACGCTCCCAAATATAAAAATGCGTACAATATTGTCTATTCAATGTGAGCCGGACATGAATTTCACAATTTACATAAATTCTTATGTCACCCACAACTCCAAACGTCATCATTCGTTCGCTGTTTTCGTTTCAATTCAAATCAGCACGGACTGTCACGGCAATATATGAAATTCATTGAAATGGCAGTGGCGCCATCTGTCGAAAATTAGTCGTACCAACTTAGAAACCTTCGTGGGCTCATGCACAATAACTTTGCTAAAGATCGTCACATGATCAAATGCATAGTTTACGATTCTATAAAGGACATACAGACAAACATTCATTTATATATATATATATATACAGAGTTGTTCATTCTAGATTTAGAATTGGCAGTTTCGTTTTCTCCCACTTTTGTATTGCAAACAACTTCCCCTACTTTCTCGCGTGTTACGCGTGAGAATGTCTGAAATCAGTCTTCACCAGCGACATGATGTGTGTAGGTCGGGGCTGTAAATCATTATGCATTGACAATACGTACCTACATTTTTGAATTGTATAAATTATTTGATGCATTTTATTTGAATCTTTTAATAAAATGCAACATGGCTATTTTCTTGAAATGTTTTGCCGTTTGGCGTGAAACTAATAAAATATTCTTGAAATAAATGAAATAGAAAATTCTAAAAATTAAAAAGATTTTCAAACAATGAAAAAATTAAAAGAAACTTTTAAAAATCCTAGTGTAGAAGTGGCTCAAAAATACCACCTTCTTGTGCCAGACAATACCCTAATCGATTATTAATTTGTATTCGTTCGTCGTGTGTATAAGTCATTTTTAAAAGTAAAATAATAAATGCTTAGTACACCGCAACGGCTTTAACAAGAATGACTTATTTTGATTATCAGTAGGGGAGGTTTATCGTAGCAGCGCACGCACACACGAACTGTGGTGTGGTGAGAGATATTCTATCCTCCTTTCTCGCGCGCTTTAATCTAACTGCACTCTTTCCACTTGTGGACAGCGCATATCTAATTCTAGAATGAACAAGTCTGTATGTATATAGATTATTAGCGGTTGTTCATTCGTAAAATGTATTTTAAATATTTATTTTTTAATCTTCATTTAGGATCAGAGGAGGATCGCGAAGCTACCGAAATGCTAGAAGGAAACGCCCAGAATCTCATGCAGAGTGTAAAAGAAACCGTGAGAGCTGCAGAAGGCGCCAGTATAAAAATCCTTTCACAAACTCAAGGCAGACTTCGCTGGGTCCGACGTCAACCCTGGTACCACTATTAAAAATTCATCTATTCATTTTTTAAAATTTTTTCATCAGTTTTCCTGAGTGGAAAACGATATATGCCATTTTCAAATATCCTAACAACGCGAAAACTCTTTATAGACAGTCTATATCAATTAGATTTTTTTTATAAGATTTTATTTTAATAATTGCCATGATATTTAACTAATATTATTCCCAAATTTTTTATTTTATTTTTCAATTGTTATTTAAAGCGCATTTATGACATTGCAATAAGTAATCTCTATATTATCGTTAAATTTTATACAAATTTTATCGCATATACAGGGTGCGTTAGAATATTTTAACGTTTACGTGTATTAGAATATAATTGTGTTCAATTTTATTGTGATAAGATAAGAATGATTCCAAATGAAGTTTAGAATTGATTAAGATTGCTTGGGATAATGATATTCAGGACATTTGAGGATGTAACAACTTATTTAAAATTCTTGATATTTCTTCTGTTAACGTTTTAAAAGAATGAATAATATATAAGCACACTGTGTGCGTCGTGTGCGAAATTAATTGTTTCGTACGGGAATTTACTGCCGTAGTTCTCCAGCTTGAATGAATTATTCTTTCGTTGTTTGTAAGACACTTGTAAAGTCATAACTGTTTGTGATGACGATATACCATTATTATGTTTTGATAAAAATAAACAAAATATTAATCCAACAGACGAAATTAAGAAATTATTAAATATACAAGATCCTCGATTATTTGAAACAAACGACCAGTCTGCGAGATCGAAAGATCGATCAAAATCATAAATGTTTTGTCTCTTACGTTAAACAACAAACTGTTACGTTCACAAATCACTGCTCACCATTCTGTTATAATTGCTTTAAAAACCCCGGTATACGCACCAGTTTTAAAATAAATAATTGTCTTTAATAAATTCTGTTAATATCTATAGAGACATCTTCATTTCGTATTTTCAGGGTCATTATCGTACATTCGTCATTTAAAAAAAAAAAAATCTTTTAAAAACACGGTCGCTTAAGTTAATCAGTTGTTGATTTTAAGTGTTTTATTTCGTCGAAGAATTTAATTTCCTGCTCAGAATATTGATATTCTGTCGAATTAGCGGATTTTGGAAATTAAGTTAATAAAGCTAGTTTCATCGAATGGATGTTAGTGGAATCTTGAAACCAGCTTCTGCATTTAGAAGGATCGTTAGTCGACGTTATTGCAGATTCACAACCTCGTGATCTTTAAATTATTCAAATTTGAAACTTAGGAACCCGATTAACGCCTGAAAGTAATGATTGACTATTTTATATTGGTTAAATCTTATAAAATATCATATTCTAATTCCTACAATTTGTTGTAGGGTTTTTTTGCCTTTCTGGTCCCCCCCCCCTCCCGCTTATTCATCCCGTGGAAACTGTTTAACGTAGTGGCCTTACTGTATATATTTATTACGCTTATGGAAATGGTATAAAAGTTGCGATTACAAATGACTAATTTCTTTACATTTTGTCATTGGATTTTAAGCTCTTGCAAAACTTAAAACACGTGCACTTTTGCAATTATCGTAACTCACCCTGTATATGACATTGAATCTATTTTATTTTGCTCTTTTTTTAAATATTTTTTTATTGACTATGTGGTTTATTTAAAGTCTATTTATACAATGATTAAATGTGTTCCATTATATATTGAGAGGAGAAAGCAATAAATATAACTGTTTCATATTGCCATTATTACTAATTATTATTAATAATTTTATAATCTGTTGCTTGCTAATAATGTTGTGATTAGGATTACGTTCTATTTATGTTAAATGACGAACAAATTAGTGTAAAAAAAAGTCACATACAGTATGTTTCCAATAAAAATAAAATAGAAGTTTTTAATCTCCACTTTAGTCGCTTATAATATTATCAAATAATGAGGTGAGGATTATAAACTTTTTAAGTCTTATTCATTTAATCATGTAGCGAAAAAATATAAATCTTACAGATACAATTCGAAGCCAAACAATTATTCTATTACATGTCAGCAAACTACTAAAGAAAGTAATTCATAAATTGAGAACACAAAAACAGAAAAAAATAGTCTTATTACAGTTAAGTTTAGGTTTCTATGTGCACATTTCAACAACTACGCTATCATTTTCAGAAAGACGACCATATTTTAATTAGATCAAAGATACATGTATTGTACTATACAAAATACATTAATTACAATCATTAATTTAAGCTCAAACGAAAATATCTTTACTTGTGTTGCATTCCTTGTGATTATCCCACCAAATATATGAAACGTATCGATATTATCTTAGCGGTAAATTATTCCAAGATATGCAAAATTAACTGGAGTGTGTGTTTGGCTTTTAGCGAAAAAATGCGCTTGGAGTTAGTCTATGCGAGTTTTACCGCGAATACAGGTACAACATTGTCATTAATTATCTGCTGATGATGACAACCTAGTTGTCGAAATATGTATACGTTATATGAACATTGATGTGTAAAGGGTTTTATTTACTTTTGTTTAAATAACTCAATTAAGAGTCTCGGTTAAAATTTACCTTTGCGAGTTTATGTATTATCAAAATTCGGTGCATTATCTACATTTTTACAAGAGAATAGTCTATTCTCTTGTTCTCCAGTTTTAATTCACGTTGCATCAATATTAAACACTGATGTTACATTATGTTCTGTTTCTAAAATGCAACAGACAATGTATTTTTTGATTTGATGAAGATATTTCCAAATTATAAAACTTTAAATCTTCATTGTGATAACGTAAGTTTTTAGACATTTCAAAATTCAAATTATGTTATTTTTATTTAATGTTATTGACGGCATAATTCATTTGAACTACCAATTTAGGAAAATTGCAACAAAAGGTACAAATTTGCTGCTTTAACTTTATATTTATTGCACTATAAACATCTCAACCGTATAGCATCATCGACATTATATTAGTTTGTATGGGTTAGGTTAGGCTACTGTAGTATAACAAACCTTCCTTTACTAGTATGATACTATTGTGGTCTAGCTAAATCTTTCAACTCCTTAATATTCATTTATAAAAAGCAAAGCACTTCATTTGGTAATATTTTATTGAAACATACTGTATATATTATTAAATGTAGAGATAACTATATAATTTTTACGTAAACATTGGATGTACTGGGATTTTTAATATTTGAGACTTTATTATATTAACAGGCTTATGTACAAGGTATCTAATCATTGTTATGTGATTCTATATCATTTCGGAAAGAAAATTATTGTAGATATTTTTGTATATCTGTCATAAACGTGACTATAAACAAATCGGCTGTTTTTTAATATTTTATTTAAAAAATTTTCAAGCCTTTGTACCTTCATCATTCAGTAAAAGCTAAATCCAGCTACATTCTAAGGAGTTGAATTTGATGGAGCCTGTGGTTGATTAACTTAATCACTAAGGTTGATATGTAACCCCTTTCCACATTAACTTTTGTAATTCTGTATACGCATGTTGACAACTAAGTTGTCATCATCAGCAGATAATTGCAAAGTGTCTCACCTGGTAAACCACGGCGAAAAATACCTAAACGAAAACAAACTCCGTACGCGATCTATACCGTTGAGAACCAAGATGTACACTGTATGTTCGTTTCACAAGATTTTTAACGGTATAGATCGTGTACGGAGTTTGTTTTCGTACAGGTGTTTTTCGCCGTGGTTTACCAGGTGCGACACTTTGCAATTATCTGCTGATGATGACAACTTAGTTGTCGAAATGCATATACGGAATTACAAAAGTTAATGTGGAAAGGGGTTACACATCAACCTTAGTGATTAAATACATTCTTAGGGTTTTTTTGTTTTTCTTATAAAATAAAAATATACATTATTTTAGCAGTTCAATATAGAATGATAAAAGATCAAGGCAGGTACTTTTTATAATCCACCCGTCCTTTCATTTGTGCAGCTATTTTTTTTTACTTGTCAGCAGACAAATCCCAATTACCCTGCCGACGATTTCTGACAATAATTGACCTCTTCATTCTTCTATCATTTAGGTGGTTTACCTCGTTTTCTTCTTGCCAAAAGTAATCAAGGTCTTCCTTATCCAACGATTTTTAAACATTGTCTGGGGGTGACCAAATCACAATAGTTTTATTTGTCTTTATTATATGTAAAGTGGTGTGATCTACGTGTGTTGTCTCCTAAATGTTCATTTCTAATATGGTCTAACCCAGATACTAGGTTAGATCATGTTCTCCTTTAGAAAGCTGCTTCAATAAACAACAATTTTCTTCTTCTCAAGTTTCTTTAATTCCAACTTTTCTGACTGATAAATATGCCAGATAAATAAGAAAGAATATCGGGATTTTAAGGCTCTTTAGTATTTCTTAAGTGACACGAGTTCTTACTGCATTTTAACCAATATGTTAGGAATAATGGAAGTCGCTTAAATCCCGTGCCTAAAATGAAGTAGATCAAGTTGCTGTGACACATACACGCAATGCTTTATAAAACTCCCCAAAAAAATCGCATGTTAGATTATATTGGGTTCGTGGCGATTAATCTAGCAGTTAGAAACGTCATTCAATAAAAACAATTTGTCTTATTTTGTGTCTTTTAGTATGCTGAATCCGAATGTCACAATACAAACGCTAGATAATTCTTCTCCTCTCACCATCGTTTTGCATGCCAACGTTTAATATTTAAAAAATTAGTTCTTTTCAGCGAATTCAACTGTAGTTTACATACCATTTAAAATGTTAAAAGTGGGTTTAAATTCAGACGGTAGTCATATGAGCCTGCAAGACAATCTTTACAGCATTCCAGTGTCACCTCTATGTACACAAAATTAGGCGTTATGAAGCAGTTTGCGAAAGCCTTACCCAAAGGTGGGCAAATGTTTTAAATATTTTTGTGCGCAGTTTCATCTTCTATTACAAGCTAATTTGAAATAAGGCGTATTCATCTGGACTGACATCCGAAAAATGATGATTGATTCCAATTTTTAATGAAAAATGACTTTAACTGAAAGCTAGGCTTGGATATCATTCAAACAGGTTGTTATTAAACTCTTTAGAAACAATAAGTACCCACATTATATTTCTATTATAGCCAACATGGGAAAAGTTTAAGAAGTCGAGATGTTAGAGATTCACTTTTTGAATAGTCGCCTCGATTTTTCCCAAATAATTTTGAAGATGTCAATGAAGAGCTAGGTAGGTTAGCGTTTTCATCAAGATATCAAAGTAGAAAGACTGTATCAGAGCAGCTGGAATACCAACACAATTAGAGATTACTATTGGTCACTTTATCGAGAAGTTCAGCAAAGGGTTCATAGGAGAAAAAGCTATATCAGAATTTTCGAAGAGAAGATTGAATAGAAATATAAATCAATCCCATATAAAGCCAAATAAAGAAGTATTTTAGTTTTTATACTTACTTAAAGAAAAGCTTTGTTATAACGAACTCACATTGTGACGAAACTGTGGGCCATTAACCTTAAAGAAGTTTTTAAAAAATTGTTTTTCATTGCCATATGCAATACATCTTGAAACGACGAAAGTGCCAAATTTTTTTTTCAACGGCCAATTAAACATCTTCTTTTTCTAAGGATAAATTTTACATGGTCCTCGTATATAAAAAAAGACATATCTTTAAATGATTCGGTATAATTTTAAACAACATAAAGCCTCAAATATTAATTAACCCACTTTTTTTTTAAATAACAATGTATGGTTCGATTGCCTTAATAAACCACCCTTGAATATAATTTTTCTTATCTAATATTGAAGGAAATATACAATATATATACAAATATATGCATATTAGATATAAAAAAAGATAACAGAGTAAGCGGAAAATATATATTTATTTTATGTACCTAATCGTTGTTGATATAATATTTGTAGTCTTAAGGAGGAAAGAAACTCATACTTGCCTAAAAATTAAACGCCTAATTTCATTAATATAACTTGTAGAAACTGTCGAAATATAAATATTTTTATATGCTTTAAACTAAATAACAAAATACATATATATTATTATATATATACACATAGATGAATATATCTTATATATTGTTAGAACTAGTGCCAAAATTGTCTGAAATTGTATTTTAAATTATGTCAATGTAATATTTTCTTTTTCTTAATTTATTGGAGATGTTATAGTATTATTGTTTTGCATTGATCTTTGTTTTTGATGTTGGATGAAATGAAATGAAATTATGTAATTTAATATGGAAGAAATGTTAAATGTAATTTCATTAAATTAAATTCATCTAATAACTAATATTGATGTCTTATTACTAAACCTGCAGAAACTAGTGCGCACTCATTGGCGGCGATGATATATTTCGAAAATGATCGGATATACCCGTAGTCGAGATTCATATGCGTATGGTATGTGTACGAATGCCGGATTAGATTAGTGATGGCGAATCGACGGTGTTCTTTGTTATGTTCGACGAGTATTAATAGATTTCTTAACAGTTTTTCTACATTATAATACACTGACACTATTATTAAATGTATTTGTTTGCAATATCATTTTACCGTGCAGTATTTTTTGTGTAAAAATAATAGAAAACAACACCGGTTAAATGCGTAACGTGAAGAACCATATTATAATATAAATTTCTAAATGACTTTATTTTTATGTTAAGTGTGTGCAACATTCCACAAAATATTGTAGACAATGAAGAATTTCGAAACTTTTGGGGGAAGTACGTTCCGGAATGGAGATTGCCAACAAGAGGTCAATTACACTATAATTTTCCTCTGGTGAAAAACGCTATTATGGATCAAATAAAAGCAGAGTTAAAAGTATGGCTGGCGGTAGATGAAACAACGGATGCAAGAAAGAATAGTATTTTAAATGCGTTTAAAAAGCGGTGAGATTTCCTTGGCTATTCATTTACGTAGTAGAATATTACAGAAGACAAACGCGGAAAGGATAATAGAAACTATAAAACATACCTTTGGGAACTTAGAATGTTGGTTACAGATGGGGGTTCGAATATGGTTAAAGCTGGAAAGTTACTAGAGTTCGATTATTTAGAGAAGAAACTTCAAGGTCAATGCGCTCGGACGAAATTTGGTTTAGGACGAGTCAATTATGCGCTGAATGGGCGACCCTGTTTGCAGTGGTGTCCATTGTTGTTCGTGTGTTTATAGTGTGTGTGCTGTTTTCGCTGTTTTTACTCGTTAGCTTCATAATTTATATAAAAGACTATTTTTTCAAAACCATTTTATCAGTGGTAAGTGAAAAATTATTATACGATTGAAGTAAAAAATATATACAGAAATATTAAAGTTAGGTTAAGTATTGTTTGGATCCCACCGTGTTATGCCTATGGTAGAATCTCGTCGCGCAGATTTTGATGAGTCATAATTTCTTCTCTAAATAATCGAACTCTAAGCAATCTTATCCTCAATTGCTTCATGTAACCTGTTTGCTCCATGCATGTCATCTTGTAGCTGAATTTATTAGAAACAGTTATCCAAAAGTAGACCAATTTATAATTTCTACCAAAAAGTTTTTAGACTTGTCCGGACATTCCTCGGCCACCACAGCCGGTATTGACGATATGGGGAACGTGGCTTAAAGTTGTTCTATATTATGAGAAATTTTTACGCATTATTAAACCTTGTATCTTAAATTTAAATCTGATCGGTATCTGGCCGGTTTCAGATACCGAAATCCATACTCAAATGGAGCAAATTTCCGAAAATTATTCAATTCTTTTAGAGACTAATTCCGAATTAGGGAACACCAAGCTGTCATTACATGAAGCGCTAAATGTAGTGTATTATCACAAAGCCTCATTAGAAAATCTAACAGATAGTATAGGAGGACTAACAACCGGTAAATTGTGTGCGGTTATAAATAAGAATCCCGATTTTCAAACTATAATGAGTATAGACAAGAGTTTAACTGAAAACCAAGAGTGTAAATATGATGCGAACGTCCTTTTTAAATTCGCGAACATCGCATCATTAGACGCACAACGCTCTTTCTCCAAATACACTAGCATATTTTCACCTCGCCATAGGAGTATGACTGAGTCAGCACTGGAAGGCATACTAATGTCACAATACTCCAGCGAAAAACTAAAATAGTAAGTATTTACATTTATTATTTTTAATATCGATAGTAACTGAGGCGTACGCTACTGCGAAAGCACTCGTTTCTGCAGTCTTACTTATTACATGTTTAAAATTTATATTTGCTGATCTACAAACAATGATTTATGAAATATCGCCGAGCTTGCTCTTATAATCGGATCAAGTTCATGTTTACAAATTGCTTTAAAAGATGAGGAAATGTTTGAGTAAGGTCAGTATTAAGTAGCGCACGAATGTTTCGAGATATTCCCAATCGGTTCAACATTGGTACTCAAAATATAATAACAGACTTGTTCCTATAACTTCAAATAGATCTGTGATTGTACGGAGCAAGTGACTGTTCCACGAACGTCGAATTAGAAGTTTGTAAACAGTAACGTGTTCTCACGTAATGCGAACTAATTTAAGGACTTGAACATTGTTCGAACGGTCTGTGGATCTTCAGTGAATTAAAATTTGTAACTCATTGGCGTACAATATAACCAGAGGTGGAACTACGAGTGATGGGTCAGCGGTGGGTACTTTTAAGAAGTGCAAGCGGTTTAGCAGGTAACGAATGTAAATAAACAATTGCCCTTTAGAGCAACCTTTTCAATATGCAGATACACAATGTGGATAAAAACGTTAAATATTTGCAGCATGAAATATATTTCAACAACTTCTTCATGTAAATGTGTTCGCTGTGAGAAACAAACATTCTTATGTGCAGAGAACAACCGCTCGACATTTAATCATAAAATACTTTACATAATTGAAATACTTAGTGGGTCTGTAGATCTACTAATAACAAAAATTTGCTTTAATCTGGTAGTCTTAATCTTCGTTTAGACACTATGTTAGCACTAACATTATATTAGAGTTATTGCGATAACGGTCGCTCTCTGTAGTAAGAACGTTTATTCCCCACGGCTAACACAGTTACTTGAAGAAACTGCTGCATATTCCACAACATGTAGTAGAGAATGACAACTGTCGTTAGTTTTAAAATAAATCCACATGAGAAGTTGCCACCCTACTCAGTCTTTCCCCGGAGGTTTGTCCACCATTACTGATAACTGATGAGAAGTGAATAGTTTACAATAATTTAATGCAAGGTGCGAAAACGGTCTTTCTTTTTCTTTGAAAATTCACTCTAAAGGTCATTGAAAGATTCATCAGGTGAAGATTATGCTCTCAATGCGTTGAGATTTAAAAAAAACATGACACTTGCCAACAGTACTCTTAGCTGCCATAGGGTGAGGTTTTTTTTAACAGTTGTTTTAATTTCTGTGCCTGATTTATGTAGTTTTACACCTTTTGAGAAGGGCACTGGGACAAAATACTAAACCAGTAATTAGGCTGCGGATTTATAAAGTTTGGGAAGCGCTTATTTCATTCAATTTACCATACTAAAATCGTTTTTACAAATTGTTTAGTCTATGAATAAGAATAAAAATGATAATAGTTGGCCGCGGAAAACCGGTTGCACTTGTAAGAACGGGTTAAGGATAACTTCTGTTCACAAGTAACTTCGAAAATACACGTCGCCATCTACCAGGTTGTTCAAAAAGTTTTGTCTTTCGATAAGAGATGTCGCTATTAGGTTCGTTGTTTTACTTTTCTAAAAATTGTACATTTGTATATTTACCGGTATCTTTTTAGTTAATTTATACAGCATTTTTTTTACAATGGAAAACATCAAATATCGTGTAGTGATAAAATTCTTAATTTTGAAAGGTGTAGCACCAAAACAAATTCATGCGCGATTGTTAAAAGTGTATAAGGACTCTTCACCTCCAATTAGAACAGTAAAGAGATGGTTTATTGGATTTAAGCGTGATCGTAAAAGTCTTGAAGACGATCCACGTGAAGGACGTCTAAAAAGTGCATCAACACCAAAAATCGTAGCGAAAATAGGGGATATAGTTTTGGAAGATCGTCGATTAACCGACAGAGATTTGCTTGAAACCCCAGGCATCTTATTAAGCAGTGTGAGCAATATTTTGGCTGAAACTCTGAGTTTCAGAAAGCTCTGTGCAAAATGGGTGCCGCATTTGTTAACAATGGCACAAAAACACCCTTGAATTCGACTTTTTCAGCAAAATTTGAAGCCTTTCAGAAAGACAAAAAATGATTTTTTCCATCGTTTCATCACTATGGGTGAGAGTTGGGTCCACCACCATGATCCTCAATCAAAACAAGAGGCTAAGGAGTGGTGTGAACCCGGTATTTCAGCTCCAAAGCGAGTTAGGGTCCAAAAATCGGCCTAGAAGTGTTAGCCTCAGTTGTTTGGGATACAGAAGGACTTTCGTTCGTGAATTACCTCTAAACTGGTGAAACAATAAACTTTGATTATTATTGTAACATTTTGGATGTAAAAACTCGTGAGAAAAGACCTGGTTTACAAAAGAAAAAAATCATTTTTCATCAAGACTATGCACCCACAACGCAGAATCAGTGAATTGTTGCAAATGTGAACTCTCTCTCTCTCTCCTATATATATATATATATATATATATATATATATATATATATATAACCGCTGGATTTAGCTTCTGTATGTTCTCACATTTAAAAAAATTCATGCGGAAGATTTTCATTGAACGAAGAAGTAATAGCAACCGTGGAAGCGTATTTCGACAGTCTTCCAGATTCTTCCGGTGTAGTGCCACAAATGGAGCACCGAATTCTAGGATAATTATTGTTAATTATTTAATTTTTTTTCTAAATAAAAAGTCTCCATAAATTAAAAGATCACTGGAACAAGTGTATTGAAGTTCAGGTAGGTTATATTAAATAATAAAATGTATTTGAAACCATAAAATCGTGTTTTTTTATCAAACTACAAAATTTATTGAGCAACCTGGTAATTGTTTAATGTCGTATTCTTTTATACAATTTTCTATAATTTTGAAACATGAAATTAACAATTTCTGCACTTCTTTATTTTTATAAGAAATTCCCTTTGAATTTATTTTTTTTTTAATTGACATAATACCACAACATAGTTTTTTACAGGAATTCGTATTCACAATCAAATTATCGTTAACCTTAAAAATAAAACGAGTCGCCATCTGATGGTTTAATTTTAAATAATAAAAAACGATTAACTATTACGAAACATTACTGAATGGTCTATGAAATAGGTACATTCAAAAACTAAAACACCCACTGTTCAAACAATAGCAATTAATTGAACTAACGGAGAAATTTCTGTTTCAAATGTTAATTGCCATTGTTAAAATCATATTACTTATTGAGCAACCTGGTAATTGTTTAATTTCGTATTCTTTTATGCTATAAGAATTCCCTTTGAATTAATTTTGGTTTTTAATTGACATACCAGAACATTGTTTTTTAATATATTTGAAACAGGAATTCGTATTCACAATCAAATAATCGGTAACCTTAAAAATAAAACGAGTCGCCATCTGTTGGTTTAATTTTAAATAATAAAAAACGATCTCTATATTACTGAATGGTCTATAAAATAGATACATTCAAAAACTAAAATACCTATTCTTTAAAGAATAGCAATTAATTGAACTAACGGATAAAATTTCCGTTTTAAATGTTAATTGCTAGTATTACGATCATATATATTATTTTATAAATAATATAAGTTGTAGACGAACTTGTTTCTTAAGTAAATAAATTCCTACATTATCAATACTATCATTATCCAAACAAATTTTATTTCGTTTTATGTTTACTTATGATAAGATGAATACAGGTTCGCAAAACAAAAATAAATATATCTGATCAAATCGTCATATTTTTGGAAGACGTTTTTTTTTTAATATTTTAACATTGTATCGTATTACGCAATCTACATCTACAATAAGTAATACGTTTTCCTCATAAATCTTGTTAGCAGTTTCTCAAAACACTACGCGCTGTAAACAAATACGCTTATAAATTCGTTTTAGATAACGGAGATAAGAGTACACTGATAAAAAAAAGTATATCTGACTAAGGTGAATCATTTAAACCTGTCTTAATTCCAGTGAAATATTCACAAGAGAAATCGTCGAATATGTATCTTTTCGTGCTGTTAAGTTTGGTGCTTTTAAACACTTCTTTGGCGGACGATAGGACTCCGTTTTGTGGCATTTGCACTTGTGTAAACGAAACTCTTACTGATCCGGACGTCGACTGTTCATCGAAAATTATCGCATATCAAGTATATAACAAGGATATGTACATGAGCAAAGAGAATATAACTTACAACATATCGTCACTGAATCTGCAATCCATCGATTTGGGATCACTGACAGAACAATTCCCGAAGAGTAGTTTAAGGAAATTAGATTTGAGCAACAATGGTATACGAAATATTAGCGATGACGTCTTCGCCAATTTAGAGGACATGAAGGAATTGATTCTGAGTAATAATCTTTTGAAAAGTTTGGACCCAAATGTTTTTAGAGTGAGTTTAGAATTTATTATAATTTTTGAATTAATATAGATAAGTAGTCTATAAAATGCCGGTTCTGGACCACATAATTTTGAACCAACAAATTTCAGGAATATTTATTCATTTTACTTAAAATTCTACTCATTATTTTCATTATTTAACACATCTATCTCAAAATCCATGTTTTTTTATCAATTTTGCTCGTACAAACCAAAAATCGATGTAAAAATTCAATTTTATGTGTCACACCTAAATTGTGAACGAATATATAAGTAGATATCAATCACCTGTACTGGAGTTAATAGTTTTTGTTAGAAATAAAATTTAGTTTTTATGAGCCAACAATTCACAAACCCAAAGAGGTTTCATTTTTAATAAAAAAATTTGTGACAATATTGATCCTTCAAAATTGTGAATGAGTATTTTAGAATTGAAAATATACAAAAAAATAAAATTTACATAAAAATATATGCAACCAATATAACATCAAATATATGTATATAATTTTATCATCATGATAACTATTACACAGGCCAACACACATTTTGGTGCCTGCGATTTTTTAACTGTTCCTGGGTAATTTTTGGATGCAGAATGTAAAAAAGTTCTCAGATTTGGTCTATCAGATCTAGTTTTTGAGATTTTTTTAAAAAATTGTATATATATTTTACGTTATAACTGTTATAATATATAATATTACTATTGACAGTTAAAAAAACAAAGACACATGGATTTAAGTATTTATTGCAAAAACTTAATTTACATAATTACATTAGTCACTAATCACATAAAAATTTTCTTTTATACGACTTTCTAGAATGGAGATTACTAGGGCAGTCTCGCTGAAGGCTCCAGCAGTAGTCCGCCATCATGTGGCTATCCCATCGTCCTTGATAACGATCTTCCATAGTTTTAATATCCTGATGGAATCTTTCCCCCTGTTCTTCACTACAATCACCTAAGTTTTCTGGAAAACGATATAGGTGGCTGTGGAGGTAGTGAACTTTTATACTCATGTTACAGCCGAGAATATTAAAATTTGAAAGCATAGTTTCCACTAATTCTAGGTAATTCTCTGCTTTATGATTGCCAAGAAAATTTTGTACTACTTGAACAAATGAACACCAAGCGTTAGATTCAGTCTCGTTCATTGATGTGGTGAATTGTGGATCTTTAACAAGTTGCCTTATTTGAGGACCATCAAATATACCAACTTTTAGTTTTTCCGTGCTAATGCCAGGAAATTTAAGTGATAAATACCCAAAACAATTTCCATCTCGATTTAAAGCCTTCACAAATTGCTTCATTAAGCCTAGCTTGATATGCAAGGGCGGAAGTAAGATTTTTTTCTCTTGCAACCAAAGGTTCGTTGATCACGTTTTGTTTTCCTTGAATCATGACATCTCTTGAAGGCCATTTTTTTTTAACCCAGTGCTCATTTTTATCTCTGCTGTCCCAAAGGCACAAAAAACAAATTCTATTTTGACGATTAAGTACATATTTGTCTCTTTATTTGTTGTCCTTTATCAGAAAAAAATATCAATTAACCTGTAACCTGTATCTCAAAAACTAGAGCTGATAGAAAAAATCTGGTGGCATTTTTGGAATCAGCACATTAAAAACATCTAAAATCAGATATTAGATTTCCGGCACCAAATTTTTTTTTTCATTTTGTTACCCTGTGTTATAGATGGTAGACAGGTTTCGTTCCAAACCTGTGAGCAGAATATTTTAAGAATGTGTGACTATAGTTATGTTCTATAAATTAATATATAGAGCTTAACAATTATCACATCTACTCGTTCACACCTCATAATTACAGAGAAAATTATTAAAAACAGATTTATCATATTGTGAACATCTAAAACATTTATCATATACCTACATGTTAACATGGAATATATTAACCTAATGTGTAAGATATAAACATAGACGTTTAACGTTAACATGAACATAGAACGTAACGTATACGTGAACATAAAACGTAATAATTCAAGTAATATAACATCTTGACGACTATGAATAAAGTTCTAATAAAGAATAAATGTTTATATGAATAAGAAATCGTCTACGGTATTCATCTTTTTGATAAAAGATATTCAACAATGAAAAGTAAATTGTTTACATAATTATTTTAAATATAAATAAATTGGAATGGATTCTGATATAAGGTATTTGAAGGAAATTGAAACGCTTAATGATGATCCAATGAAGTACATAAATTCATATAACTCATTACCTAAGCTACCAATAAATAAAATTCTATTAGTTACAAATCTTTCAAAATTTGAAAACATTCTAACAAAGAGAGGGGGGTTCCAGTTTTATTTAGGATGGAAGGGGGCGCCACATCTTTCAGCGAACCCTGTCTAACAATGGGGTAATGTTGAACCCTTGGACTTCGCGTGCAAGCTACTGCCCTTCTATAAGTACGTGCCGTTTTTTTTTTTCTTAGCCACGACAATTGGCCAAAATTGCAGCGAATTTTCTCCTAAATTGTTGTGAAATTTAAAACAGTTCGCTGAAGGCGACTTTAAGTTGATCAACAGAGGCAATATATAATAATAAGTAAGAAAGAATCACACTGTATATAAATTTTGAATGTTTATTCACAGAAAGTTAATGATTGATTGTAAACTCATAACAGATTAATATACTTGAAATTACAGCGCAAAAAAAAGCAACAAAAGTCCCTTTGGGATGATCATCCGCCGGTTTACATGGATATTACACAATCTGAATATGACAACTGAAGGTTGTTGAATTTATTTTTAACTACACATGAACAAAATTACAAAATTTTAGTATTATTGAAAAGGATCGATACGTATAGTGAGTATACTTATTAATGTCGTTGGTATGAAATAGAATTATTTAGAACTAATTGATAACTCAGTTAATTAATATATGTAAATTAAAGTTGATTGATTAGAAAAAAAAATTGTGTTAAAATTAAAAACTGGCCAATTCGACAATATAAATATTCTCAGAGAATCTCTTCTGTGATTTTATTTCTTATAGTATTTACAAAAAATGTCTGCAATATAAAAGTATATATATGTATATATATATATATATATACACTACCGGTCATATTTATTTGCCCACCCTTAGTTTTAGCCAAAATTATTAAACTATCAAATGTGTACTGAAAATTTATTATTGTACCAATATAATAGTGTAAAATAAATATAAAATAGTTACATTTTTCTTATATAAAAACTTTATCATTAATTATTATTAAATTTTGCTCTCATCAATGTGCCCACCTTTATTTTTCATAATCGCGGCATGTATCTTCTGTAAATCTATACTGAACCTCCTCCATGTTTTACGGTAGGCGCAATACATTCTGGCAGTACTCTTTCTCCTGCGGATCTTCTTACGAATATTCGCCTTTTACTACCGAAAAGTTCAAACTTCGATTCGTCTGTCCACAACACATTATTCCACTGATCAATCGTCCAATTCTTATATTCTTTAGTTCTTTTAGTAGTGATTTTCGCAGAGCAATTCTTCCGTATAAACACGCTTGCCTTAACCTTCTCTGTACCGTGGACACACTAATTGGTTTAGCACGCGCTCTATTCATTTCAGCAGCAATTTCTGGTGCTGTTTTTCGTCTATCGCGTGTACTTATCCGTATTAGATGCCGGTCATCTGCAGATATCGTCGCTTTGCGTCGTCCAGATCTTCTTTTGTTGGAAAATGTACCACTTTCTTCAAATTTTTTAACGTTATAACCAATGGTTCTGCGATTTAGTTGTAATTCTTTTGCAATTTCGCGATTACTTTTACCCGTACGATGATAAGCAATTATCATAGCACGCACTTCAACAGATAACTCCTTCGTCTTCGGCATTGCATTAAAATATTCACAATAACTCTCTATTTCACTGTTTTCGCAACAAAAGATGAACGATGACTGACATAAAATTTATTTTCCTTTTTAATTACACATCCTAATATTGTAATTAGTTAGTACAATAACACAATATTGGTAATACCTTTCGGAAATGCAGGTAAAACTGTTAATACTGTAGGGATTAGCCTATATAATATTTATGGTATTTTTCCAATTTATGACACCTTTACGATATATCATAAACAATTTAAGATTTTCGTAGAAATTCATATGGAATTACTTCCACTAATAATATTGTTGAATAATTATAATACAGATTTTTCGAAAGATAATCCGTGTTTCAGGAAACACATAAAATTGGGGTGGGCAAATAAATATGACCGGTAGTGTATATATATATGTATGTACATATACATATATACCATATACATATGTATATAAATATATAGGACAACCGCCAACAATCTATGCAAGCAAATGCATCCTATCAGATCGAACATACATGTAATAATAACTTATTATTATACTACCAATTTACACGCAAACCTGTGTCTGATTCGATAGAATGCAGTCACTTGTATCGATTGTCGATGGTTTTCTGGCAAACGATATACGTGCTGTTGAGTAGATCCAACAGTAGTGATGAGACAAATAATGTGAGCAGATTGCTAAACAATCACTGTAAGTAGTAAATGGACAGTAATGGGAATTCCCACACTTTAAAACCAATATGAGGTCAAGAGCTTTTAATGCTGCGGGTAGAGGAAACATTTTGTTCAAAATTGTTGTTGAGAGTTCCACTGGAAATGTTTCCTTATCTGATTCACGCTTCTGAAAGAGAATTTTCGAAAATTTAACGAATTTATGGAAGACTAACCTTGCAGAAGGTAGAATATCCGTGAAGATTTAGCAAATTTGGTGATTAAAAATTTATGGTAAAATGTTATGGAAATTAACAAACATAATCAGCTCTAATGATTGTCGATTTTCTATAAGAAAATATATTATTAAAGATGATATTAAATTACATAACAAATAATACAGAATTTATGAATTTGTAGGGCTTAAGATTGGAAGGATACGATTACCCATTAAAATCTTTGCGAGTTCTGAGGTTGGATAACAACGACTTATACTCTTTGCATCCGGATTTATTTCAACACATCGACCGGGAAATAACTGTACTTTCATTAGCTTATAATCCCCTGAAAGCATTTGATCAAAAGACGATCATAGCACTCACAAACATAATAACATTAGAGGTAAGTGTATTCTTAATTTTAAATGTATATAGTGAAAACTTGTACAATTGTATCCCTTGAAAATTGTGCGCGAATCGATATATTTTCATTATTAGTAACACATGGATCAATAAGTCCCGAGACTAACCCATAGATGGCGCTCGTAGTAAACCAGTAACCACGTCTTTCTAGAGTACTAACCTTTGCTTGAAACGTGTCAAAATTTTAAGTCGATCGGACCAGAAACGGCTGAGTTATCGAGGTTGGAGTAAAGTTTTGTAGTTTGTTTAAACAATGGAAAAAACCGAGTTTCGTGTTCTGATAAAACATTGTTTTTTAATGGGTAAAAACACCACGCAAGCAAAACAATGGATTAAAAAATGTTACCCGGACTCTTGTCCATCAAAAGCAACGATTTGTCGGTGGTTTGCCGAGTTTAAACGTGGTCGTACCGACACAAATGACGCGGAACGCTCGGGTAGACCTGTGGAAGCCGTTACACCGGAAAATGTGAGTGAAGTGACAAAAATTATAATGAAAGATCGTAAAGTGAAGCTCCGTGAGATTGCTGAGATGACACAGATATCATATGGAAGTGTATTTACTATCCTTCATGAAAAATTGAACATGAAAAAGGTTTTTTCCAAGTAGGTGCCGCGATTGCTCTCGATGGAACAAAAACAGCAACGAGTCGATGATTCAGAAAGCTGTTTATCGCTATTTACTCGCAACAAAAAAGATTTCTTGCGTCGTTACGTGACCATGGACGAAACATGGATACATCACTACACTCCAGAGTCGAAGCGGCAGTCATCTGTCCGAAACGTCCGAAAACGCAGCAGTCAGCTGGCAAAGTCCTGGCGTCAGTTTTTTGGGATACACATGGCGTGATTTTCATTGACTACCTCGAAAAAGGTAAATCGATCAACAGTGATTATTATATTGACTTACTGGTGCTTTTGAAGGAGGAAATCGCAAAAAAACGACCACACATGCAGAGAAAAAAAATCCTTTTTCACCAAGACAATGCACCCTGTCACAAGTCGATGAAAACAATGGCAAAATTGAACGAATTGGGTTTTGATCTGCTTCCCCACCCCCCATATTCGCCAGATTTAGCCCCCAGTGACTACTGGCTCTTTGCTGATCTTAAAAAAATGCTCCAGGGAAAAAGATTTGGCTCAAATGAGTAGGTCATCGCTGAAACTGAAGCTTATTTTGAAGCGAAAGATAAATTTTTTTATAAACATGGTATTGAAAAATTGGAAAAGCGTTGGAAACATTGTATCACCCTAAAAGGTGATTATGTTGATGAATAAAAAAAAATTTTGCAAAAAAAATGTTGTTTTCATTGTTAGTCTCGGGACTTATTGATCCATGTGTTAGTTCTGTGAATTAAAATTCCAAATTTTAACTCTCCTTAGACGTTACTACTTCAACATACTCAATGGATTATTATAAAATGTGATGAAGTAAATAATTTGTCAGATCTTTTACAATAAACAATTAATCATAGGATTAAAGAAGATGACAATCATATTCAGTGTCTGTTATGAATTGTAACATAAACGAGTATAGTTTGACAAGTAGTGAGAATGACACATAGGTGGCGCTCTAATTGGTAAAACAAATGCACTGTAATTTAGGTTGCCTATTTATATGTTTACATTCCGATATTTAGATAAATCGGTTGATTAGTTTATTTTTGACAGCTGATTGAAAAAAGAAGCAACACGTCGTTTTGTTAAAATGGAAAAAGCAGAGTATCGTGCGGTGATTAAATACTTCGTAATTAAGGGTATGAAATCTGCCGAAATAAAAGGTGAGTTACGGGAAACATTAGGTGAATCTGCTCCATCATCCGCCACAATAAGTAGATGTGTAAATGAATTTAAACGTGGTAGAACAAGTTGTGTTGATGAAGCGCGCTCTGGAGCACCCAAAATCGTGACTTCTAAGGAAATGATTATAAAAATCCATAATATTATTACGCAAGATCGACGACTCAAAGTGAGAGAGATACCAGACGTGATAAACATTTCAACAGAATGCGTACACCACATTTTAACGAAAGAATTGCCGCGATTGCTTACGACTGATCAAAAGTTCACTCGTTTGCGCATTTCCAATGAGTATTTGGACCTTTAGAAGCGGAATCCGGTTGATTTTTGTAGGCGATTTGTTACTTGCGATGAAACTTGGATACACTACAGTACACCCGAAACTAAACAACATTCGAAACAATGGTTAGAACGTGGCTCTGCACCTCCAAAGAAAGCGAAAACCACTTTATTGGCAAACAAGGTGATGGCATCAATTTTTTGGGATTCAAAGGGCGTTTTGCTCAATGATTTCCTTCAGAAAAGTGCCATAATAAACGGACGATATTATGCAGAACTTCTACAAAAATTAAATGTTAAGATTCGTGCTAAACGGCCAGGAATGGCAAAGAAAAAGATTCTGTTTCACCAAGACAACGCTCCCTCGCATACCAGCACAGTTGCGATGTCCAAAATCCACGAGTTGCATTGCCAATTAGTACCGCATGCGCCTTATTCGCCGGATCCAACCCCTTCCGACTTCCACCTTTTTCCAAAATTGAAAACGGCACTAGGTGGAAAGAAATTTTCCTCTAACGACGAGCTTATCATCTTCGGAAATGAGTATTTTGCAAGCCTTCCGGAATCGTATTTTAGAGATGGCATAAGGGCATTGGAGCACCGTTGGAACAAATGTATTGCTCTTTTAGGAGAATATATATTGAAAAATAAAAATTATTTTGTATTTAAAAGATTCGTTTTTCTTTTCCATTCTCACTACTTGTCAAACTACCCTCGTAGTTGAAACGTTAGTAGTGAAGCACTATAGTCTACAGACGCCTATTAATGGAGTAATAACGCCTATTACAACAGCTTAAGAGACAGGACAGATGGTCTTTATTTTTCTTGATAAACATTGTTAAAAATTAAAGGTACCAGGATTTACAGATTTAAAATATTTATCCACTTTTAAATGATAAATTTACATCTTTTATTGTGAGAATATTAACGTATAATATGTGTAATAAGTGTGCCTTTACATACCAGGTTGTGCAATAAGTTTTGTCGTTCGATAAGAGATGGCGCTATTAGATTCGCAGTTTTATTTTTCTAAAAAAATATACTACGTTTTCATGAACACGTGTGAAATTTTCTCATTTGTATATGTACAGGTGTTCAAAGCTGACGTGTCATAGCATTTTTTACAATGAAAGAAATTGAATATCGTGCAGTGATAAAGTTCTTATTTTTGGAAGGTGTAACACCACAAAAAATTTGTGAGCGATTGTTAAAAGTGTATAAGGACTCACCTTCAATTAAACCAGTAGAAAAATGAGTTGTTGAATTTAAAGACAAGGATCACATGTAGCGTAAGTCGGAAACTGACTTTCAAAAGTGATTGTTCTTTATGCGTGTACTTATAGATTGTGATATGATTGTTACGCTGCTTCAAACCAGAACATTGTATCTCTTCTCGTTCCGAAGTTATTAGCGACTTTAGAACGCCATCAGACAAAGATCACATGTAGCGTAAGTCGGAAACTGACTTTCAAAAGTGATTGTTCTTTATACGTGTACTTATAGATTGTGACATGATTGTTACGCTGCTTCAAACCAGAACATTGTATCTCTATTCGTTCCGAAATTATTAGCGACTTTAGAATGCCATCAGACGTACAAGTCTTGAAGAGGATCCACATGAAAGACGTTCAAAAAATGCATCAACACCAGAAATCGTAGCAAATATATAGGATATGGTTTTGGAAGATCGTTGATTGACCAAGAGAGATTTAGCAGAAGCCCTAGGCATCCCATTATATGGCGTAAGTAACATTTTGGTTGAAGTTTTGGGTTTTAGAAAGCTGTGTGCAAAATGGGTGCTGCATTCGTTAACAATGGAACTAAAACACATTCAATGCGACTTTACCAGCAACATTTGAAGCGTTTTAGAAAGAATAAAACGATTTTGTGCGTCATTTCATCACTATGAATAAGACATAGGACTACCATCGTGATCCTTGATCAAAACAAGGAGCTAAGGAGTGGTGTGAACCCGGTACTTCGCCCCCAAAACGAATTAGGGTCCAGACATCGTCCAAAAAAGTGTTAGCATCAGTTTTTTTGGCGATGCAAGAGGAATTTTGTTCGTGGTTTACTTCCACGTTAAAGAACAATAAACTCAGATTATTATTGTAAATGTTGGATCGGCTGGCTGTAAAAAGTCGTGAGAAAAGATCTGGTTTATAGAAAAAAAAATTATTTTTCATCAAGACAACGCACAAGTGAATTAAAGTGCGAATTGTTGCCACATCCACCCTATTCGTCAGATTTAGCTCCTACCGTTTCGTACCCACTCGTACGGGACGTCTTCAGGCCTCAACTACTGGTATTGTTTGTTGCACTGAAACAGTAGTAGTAGTTGAGCCCTGAAGATGTCCCATACGAGTGGGTACGAAACGTCGGCAGTTATACCAGTGACGCGGTTCTAGCCCGGAAGCCCAGTGGACTACGACCGCGGAAGTCTACGTACCAGATTAGAAGAAATCTAATTACATTTTGTCCATAAAATATCAATCGTCTATATCGTATTGTCACTAATTTTTATATCACTTTGTATGTCTACTTTTATACTTTCACTATGTATATTTACTTTGATTTATATAGGAACTGGATTTAAGTTACACACAATTAAAAAAACTACCTCAATATTTCTTGCATACACCTCAATTTCTACGTAAATTGGACCTGTCTGGAAACGAATTGGAGAGTATTCCGGAAACGTTAGAGGATGCTCATGTTTTGGAGGAATTGATAATCAATAATAATCCCATTGTGAATTTAACTGAAGAAAAGTAAGTATTTATATCATTGTGTAATTCATTAAATACTATATACCCTACAGGCGAATAATTCAGGACATTATGTAATATATAAGAGCTACACGAATCAATTTGCTTTGTCATGTATTATACAGGACAGAAACATTTAGTTTGTATAGCGTGTGAAAGGTAACTTTGTAGTGATATACTTTCACTGTAAAAAGCTATAAACCGCCTTTATACATTTTCAACCTAAGAGGGAGTTTTTCCAAAAATGAAAATATTAAATTCTTTGCTATCTATCACAACCTTTTGACATTATTACGGTATGCATGAAGAAAACAATACAACAAATACTACTAGTGTTCTCACCGAGCCGACGCGATATACTAAATTCACTCTGTGAATTAACTAGACGCACACATCTCGACTGCCGTCGATTCCGATGAGCCATCAAGAATTCGCAGCTCAACTCATCAATTTTTTAGCCTATACTTTGTCTCAGAATAAGGAGTGATTCAAATATCCCGCTAAAACGCGAAACACATAGCTTAAAAATGTAACTTACCATAAAAATGAAACATAAACGATTCTGAATATAGCAGTTTGTTAGCAATATTAATCTTTTTCTTCATTATATAAAATTAAATGAAAAAAAATTCATTTTAATGGAAGTATGGTTGTACAAACGTTATTTTTTTTAATAATATGAACAACCTATCCAAAATTAAGATTAAGTATTATTAAAATAAAACAATGCAAACCCGTAAATGTTTAATTACAACGTTTGCAGGTTATGAAAAATGACGGATATCTGGCATTCATTTACGAGGGAGCGTTTTTATATTCGCGGAATGAGCGGGTTGTAGAGGGGTGAGTAGGCGCATTGGGGGCGTGGCCTGTGCAGCGACTCATGATTAGTATAAATACGAAGTTTCATTGTTATTAGACAGTTAGTCTTTGAGCTATCGTCAACCAAGTAACATAATCAGGAGTGAAAAGTGAAATATGGAAAAAATCGAATATCGTGCCGCTATAAAGTTCCTTACCAGGCAAGGAAAATCAGTCGCGACCATAATGAATGAGATGTCATTGGTTTACGGCGACTCTTGTCCAGGAAAAACCATGATGTACAAGTGACATAGTTTATTTAAGCAAGGAAGGGAATCCCTTGAAGACGACCCGAGGCCGGACAGGAGCATTGAGGTGACCACGCCAGCACTTATCCAAAAAGTTGAACAAATTGTACTCGAAGATGCTCGACTAAAGAAGAAACAACTCGCAGAAATGGTTGGAGTATTCGATACAACAATTTTTAAAATCCTACACGATCATCTCGGCATGTCTAAGGTCAGCGCAAGATGGGTGCCGAGAATACTCACGCCGCCGCAAAAACAACAGCACGTAGGGTATTCGCGTGCATTTTTGGACCTCTGTAATGAAGACAAGGATGGTGTATTGAGTGGAATTGTTACTGGAGACGAAACTTGGGTTCATCATTATGAACCTGAGTCCAGACAAGACTACATGCAGTGGCATAAAAAGGGCACAGCACCTCCCAAGGAATTTGTGTGTCACAATCAGCTGGGAAACTTATGGCAACGGTATTTTGGGACTCGGAAGGAATATTGTTGATTGATTATAAAGATAAAGGTGTTTCTATAACCGGAGAATATTACGCTTCAATATTAGAGCTACTAAAAGAAGCCATTAAAGAGAAAAGACGGGGAAAATTGACAAAAGGTGTTCTGCTTTTGCACGACAACGCGCCCGTCCACAAGAGCCGCGTTGCGTTAGCTGCCCTGCATAAGGTGGGCTTCGAAATTGTGAATCACCCACCCTACAGCCCAGACCTGGCCCCGAGTGATTATTACCTGTTTCCGAAAATGAAAAAAGAGCTGCGGGGTAAAAAATTTACTGCCGATGATGAAGTCAAGGAGGCAGTTTCGGCGTATTTTACAGATAAAGAGAAATCATTTTTTTATGAGGGTATAAATAAATTAATTGAAAGATGTGAAAAATGTATCCGTCTTGCAGGTGAATATATTGAAAAAGAAAAATAATTTGGTTTCTTTATTTCCACCCCTTGTCCCCCATTCCGCGAATATGAAAACGCTCCCTCGTATATTAAACTTGCCTGTTTAAGAACCAATGAAATCTCTTAAAAATGTGTACTATTTCGGCGCAATATTTGAATCACTCCTTTTTATTTTGAGACAAGGTGTGGCACATCTGAAATAATACATAATTAGAATTACATGTTTTTAATTCTGTACTTAGTTGATCAAAAAAATTCTAATTGTGACTTAATGCATTTTTTTTGCTAAACAAAACTTACTAATCATGCTCAAATAAGTTGTATTCTAAAACAGATATGGGCAACCTTTGACATGTTGCGGGCCAAACTTTAATGTGCAAATATGTTCGCGGGCCACGTTTAAAAGTAGTGCATTTTAAAGTAGTTGGTCGCTTACTTGATTCCGTGAGTGAGTAAGTAGTGTAATATTTTTTTTAATAGGGTTTTTCAAAATATCTCGCGGGCCGGAGCTTGCCCACATATACTCTAAAATATCATTCAATTTTAAATATAATAAAACATACTTTCTATTTATTAACAATAATTTTCGAACTATTCACGTAATATGTTTTTCTGTTTTCAATATTAGAAAATCAAAACTTTTTTTAATAAAAAAACAAATATATATTTACCCCGGTTTACATTTTTAACGATTTTTGTTTTGATTTTCAGTGGCTTTCCTATTGTAAAAACCTTGAAGAAATTGCATATGTGTAACATGCCATTACTAATAGAAGTAAGCAAACATTCACTGAGCGGTTTAGAAAATTTAGAAGAACTGTATATCAGCGATAACATTGCTCTATCAATACTTCACTATGCTGCTTTAGTTAGATTAGACGTAGAAAATATTGTGTGGCCTCGAATCAAGAAGGTAGGTTGTTCGGTTTTAAATCACATCCATACGGTATGTCTTTTAAGTTTTGCATAGTGAGGCATAGGGGCGTCACTAATCAAATGTCAGTTCTAAAAATTAACCACCATCTTTGGTTAATCTAAATCCAAAGTTTCAGTCCGATACGTGTAGTGTTGTAGCTACAACGAACTGTCGAAGACAATTATCCCAATAAGAATGCCTCGCCGAGTTGGTTTCTGTTTTTGGCAATGAAGCACCACATCTGTTAACAATTTTCATTGGTATAGAGAATTCAAACGTGGACGGATTGGTCTTAGCGACGATCCAAGGGCAGATTCACCAAAAAACGGCAGTCATTCAGGAAAACGTAGATGCTATGCGCAAGATCATCAACGAAGATCGACCTGTGACACATCGCCAGTTTGAAGCATTATTGAGGATTTCAAAGACCTCAATTCAAAAAACTTTGCATAAAGAATTGTTCGTCAAAAAATTACTTTCCCGTTGGATACCAAATCTGTTGACCGAAGAACAGAAAGCAGTTAGGTAAATTGTTGTCAAAAAACTCTAGATCGCTTCAACGCCCGAAACTCTAAAAACTTGTACAATATTGTCAGTGACGATGAATCTCGGATTTACTCATACGAGCCAGAGAATAAACGCCAGTCATCTGTTTGGGTGTTCCAATGTGAAGAAAAGCCGACAAAAGTGATCCGTTCTCGAAGTGTCTCCAAAAAGATGGTCACGACATTTGTCTCGAACGCAGGTCATGTATCAAGAATTCCTCTGCAAGATCAAAGAAATGTTACTGCTGATTGGTATACAACCATTTGTGTGCCACAAGTCATCGCTGAGCTTCGAGAAGCCAACGACGAACGACAAATCATCCTCCACCAAGACAGTGCAAGTTCGCACACAGCACGCAAGACAATTGAATTTTTAACGCAACAAAACGTCGAATTATTGGATCGTCCTCCGTACAGTTCGGACCTAAGTCCCAACGATTTCTTTACCGTTCCGAAAATCAAGAACGGACTGCGTGGTCAAAGGTTCCAGTCGACAGAAGGAGCAGTCGATGCCCTCAAAAACGAATTTTTTCTGTACCAACAAACGAGTGGAACAACTGCTTTCAGAGTTGGTTCGGGCGCATGCAAAAGTGCATTAATCTTTGAGGAGAATACTTCGAAAAACAATCAAATCTTTGAAAGCTATCTCTTGTTTTATTTCAGTTTTATATGCAAAACTTAAAAGACAACTCTCGTAATAACATGCTTCATTAATTTTTGATATCGCCATCTCGGAAGTACAATGACTTTGATTTCCAAATAATACTAGGCTGTAAAAAGCAGCAAATCATTTACGTCTGTTTGTCAGCATTACCATTGGCGCGTCCTTTAATTTATTCAAAATTGTATGAAGGAAATGCATATTGATACTTCCTAATTTCTGAAATAAAAACTGTAAAGTAATTTGAACATACAATAAAAATTTGTTCAAATTATTAGCGCACTTCTAAACTCCTATTTGTCGTTTTTTTTTAGTATTTTCATCGCCACGGTACTTCCTCTCAAACTTTGTAGTTATACCATCACCAACTGACATTACTTTTCCATTTTTTTACCTGTCCAATATATTTATTCTCGACATTCTAGTTATGCATCAAAAATAATAAATTGACACATCTAAACAGTACTTTCTTGGCGAAATGGGACTACTTGACGGAGTTGGACATTAGAGGAAATCCATGGACATGCGAATGCGAAAACCAATGGATGATTGAAGAATTAATGCCGATTTATGTAGGCTTAAATGTTACACAAGCTAAAGAGATCAAGTAAAAACAAAACATTCATTTTCTGTTAAAAATATTCACATTTTTTTGTTTGTACAGCTGTGCCGCACCTATAGAAATGGAAAAGGAAACCATGTACGATATTTACCAAAGGAAAGTCGTTATGAGATGCTTAGACTTATATGGGAATCGTCCCGAAAGGGATGGAGCTATTTTAATTGGCATTTTAATCGGTAAACCTCGAAAACCTCATAAGGAATTATTTTCGCCACTGTCTTATTTTATAGGTATACTAATTGGTATTCCATTAGTGTTGTTCATTTTATACTCATATCAACGGAATTGGTATGGTTTCTTTGATAATTCGCCAGCTGCTTATTCGAGACAATTCTATAAGGCGCCATCTTTAGGTGATGACGGTCATTTGTAGTACATTTTTAGTCATATTTAAGCTTTAATTCATAGAAATATACATAGAAATTCTTATTATAGATATATTTATGTTAGATAAGGTCTAAATCAGAGAGAATAGTTTAATTAGACTGTACTTTTTTTATATATAAAAAAAATATTTTAATTTCAAATAAATTTGTTATAAAACAACTAGTTATTTACTTTTCAAGTAACCCATATACTTAATACTGTTTAAATAACATATATAAAGTTAGATCAGGTTATTGATTATTAGCTTAAATGAATCAACTCTTATCTTCCCTTTTTTAATATTAGTCACACTATTTGTGCTCATAAATTATATATTTATCTATTATGATTTTACAATACTAGTATGGCCAACATTATAAATCAAAATGTAAAATTTACTAACTTAAAATGGTGCAAAGTATAGTTTGGAAGCAGCAATGCTATTTTTTTAAGGTTATCATTTTTTAAATTTTGACAAGAAACACTGAATATTAATATATAATCTTATAACATATTTTTTCAGAATATTACATACATTTTTGTTGTCAAAAAGTATAAAATTTAAAACAGTAATATGCGATACAATTGTTCCAAAAATGGTTTTTGTTTAAAAGTACTAATCTGGCATTTGATCGTTTTCCGATTGGTTATACAAATATAAACACTAAGATGTCAAAGCCTTGTCCACACATATACGTTACATCTATATGCAATTTTGTATGTAGTACCATTATGTGAGTTTGCTTTGAGTCAATTTGAGGTTATATATGTAATTATTGTTACTACAGCTATTTGAAACATATTCTCTTGATTACAGATAAATAAATAATAAAATAATTTATGTGAGAGTAAACCTGAATTTTTCAACCGATATGTCCAAGATTTTATCGAAGTTTGGTAATTTGTATTGTAATTACGAGCATTACAGACGCATAAGCGCTAGTATCGCTACATACAAACGCATCCGATGTGCAAATTTTGAACATTCGTTTAGTATACGATAATGGTGGCCAAATAGTCACGTAATTTTTTATGACATGTCGCGGTTGTGCTCTTCTCTTTCAGACATTATTTTTCGAATTATTACCATTTTATATAAGTATAGGGTGTAGAAAAGTTAACAACAGTTTCCATTATAAACAAGGTGTAAATTATGAAGACAAACTAGTATATTTCATGTACATAAATTAAGCTTATTATTAAATTTTATGGGTTCTTGAAATGTATTTTTCATTAATCAACCATGTTTATATCTCTTAAATTATTGAAGTTGTAGTTACTTTTTACATTCTCCACGTCTCTAAATTAACTTCAGAAAAGTATTCCATTTTTATAAAAACAGAGATCTTAAAAAATGTTGATTTAGAATTTGAAATAATTTCTCAAAATTAATTGCAATAGAATTTTCTTTTCTAAATTTTACAATTTTTGTTTAGATATATTGATCTTGTAATTATTTAGTTTTACAAATATATAAAATTGGGAAATGTAATTAAATAATACAATTAAACAAATAATTTTAAATTTAAGTACGCCCTGAAACTTTTGAATTGTTAGTTCGCATTACAGACACTTTGGCGTAAGTGAATAAAATTAGAAACAACAATTGCAAAGAGAGTTGCATACTTTTCAGATACTTATATCTGTCCATATGTTACAAACAATTAATAATTTGATCGTTATTAGTTTATATCAGTGATATAAGTTATAGTTACTTACGCAAAGTATTTAGACCGCCAAAAAAAGTTTTTCTTAAATATTTTGACGATCCCTTATTCATCAAAAAATTAAATATTTGACACCAAAGTGTTTTGTAAATCCACTTAACCTAAATTAATTATAACCTCGACAAATATATTTTTCGCCGCAAAATAATTAAAAATATGACAGAAACGAGAATATTAGAATTGTTACAACAAATACATGCCAGTGATGTTGAAAATAAAATAGAATTTAATGAGTATAGTAGACTTATACCAGAACACGTCGATTCAATAAGTAAATTTATGGCAAATTCGATATACAGAACTTTGAAGGAAAATAGTAGCTCTTCTAATAATAAAAGAAAAGATTTTATTGTGAGTTTTTACTTTTATGTGTCATAATTTTTGTGTTTAGCAATTGCTTCGTAGGTGGTGCCCAAAAGATGAAAACCATTTTAACGTAAATGAAGATAATTGTGAATTGCTTTTGGAGTCTTATAGGAAAGAAGATAAAACAGATAATATAGATTGCATAATAAATGAATTGTATAGCAATTTTGAAAATTTGCCTTCTAGTAATGTTTTGAAATCTTTAAAAGAGTATTATGACGGAAACGATATAAGAGCTGCTGATAAATTAAAGCATTTAGGTATTTTTTTTTAATATTTTCTTATATTGTTATTATTAAACATTATACAATTAATTTGTTTTAAGAATATGTAAACGAGATAGATCAGAGCAAACTAGGAAATGGTGAATTTTTTACAAGTAAAGGGAGTATTAAATTTGATAATATAGATACCTTTTTAAATAACTTCCTATGTAATGAATTCACAATAAATTTGTACAAAACACCTATGATAGAGCTACCTAAGAAGTCTTTCAACATTTCTAGACCAAATAGAATAAAATTAATTTATTCTTTATTGAATTTAAATCAAGATTTTAAATTTCAATCAATAATAAAGAATAGTATAGAGGAAATAGCATCCGAAACAAATTTAACATCAGATGAAATGGAATTAGTAACATATTTATCAGAAAACAAAGGTAATTACTCATTGTTTTTGTGTGCATCTATAATTCTTAAATTACATATTTCAGAAAATGACCATTTCGGTATATTAAAATTATTTCCATTTATTTATGAGAAACCAATTATTATTCTTTCTAACCAATTAATTAATAGTACTGATGATATTGAGAGATTTGATTTGATTGAGAAATTCAAAGAAAATCAAAATAAACTAATAGAAAGTATCAAAACTGCAGAAGATGTAAAATTTACAGTTATTAATTTACTAAATGAATTATTTATTTTGTCGGACTACGACGAAATTATATTGAATATTTTAAATTTATTTAATACACACTAGATTCCTTACTTATTGCTATGTACAGTCTCTTCGTATTTGATTTCATTTTTTGGAATAATCATAAATTTATTAAATTGAATCTACCGCTATTTAGTTGATAAAGTAGATCTTGAACATTAACGACTTGTAAGTTATGTCAGACATTTTGTTCTTTTGTACCGATTGGGGTGTGTGTTCGACTCGGTCAATTTTACCGATTGAAATAAAGTTTTGAATGTTTGAAATGCAAACTTCAAAATCATATGCGACCCGAACAAATAATATAGAAATTAAATTGGAATTGGACGACTTGGAATATGTTTTTGCTGACGGGCAAAATTTGATCATTAATCACGATGAAAATGGTGATGACGCCGATAATGGAAACGTATGTAAATAGTATATATACTGAAACTTTTCATACAATAAATTTTCGATTTATTTTAGATTGTATATGCCGATGGCACACAAGCAGTGGTGCTCCAAACAGGCGTAAAACATTATATACAAACTGTCGAAGGTGAAACATACTTGGTTGGAAATGATTCTGAGAACATACAACAATTAGTTATTGATGCCGAAGGTAAGCTATTGTTAATATTGGAAGCAGTCGCTATATATATTCGCTTCTTTTTAGATCAATCAGAGGAAAGTAATAGTGCAATAGAATATTTACAAAGTGATGAAAATGGAGAAGCAGTAATTTATAAATTTGCAGAAAGTGAAACTTTTGATGGCCAGCTACATCCAAAAAGATTTAAAATTGGTGATACAGAATATGTAACTTTAAATAGTGATGAAAATGTTCAATATAGTGAAAATAATCAATTTAGTATTTTAGACGAAGACAGTATTACAGAAAAGTATAGTTTCATTTAAAAAATCAATGCCTTTGTAATTTTTAAAATTTTATTTTAGCGGAAGTTTTCAGTATGCAATATTAAAAGATGGCAAATTACATCTTCAATTTTGTGAAGCTGATTCTATTGAAGTATTAAATGACTCGAATGAGGAACAAGCTGAAAATACTGAAGAAGCAGTGGAAATAGGGGAAAATACTCAAGAATATCTTGTTGATAAAGAAAAAGTTCATGAATATGTTATTGTAAATACCGATTTATCGGGAGAAAATACTGTAGATACAGTGGACATATCAAAAATATCTGGCAGAAATTTTCTTACTGGGAAAGCTATAAACTTGGATGATTATTTAAGTCGAATTCAGTGTAAAGTTAACCATGTAGAAAATGTTAAAGTTAAATGTGATAATAATATAAGTAATAGTAAATATAATCAATATTTAAATAAAAAATTGCTAATACGTAGGAATGCAAATGGCAAATCACTTTTTGGTAGGATATTACATATAGAGCCTGCAAAAAGAGTTTCAAAAGAAGAAGAAGAAGAATTGAAAAAGTTTGAAATTCATGATGAACCAAATAAACAAACTCTAATACTTGGTGTAAATACAGCTTCCACCAATACAAATGAATTTGAAAAAAGCGAAGATGATGAAACCGATTCGCAAGAATTTATTCGTGATGGGCATGAGTATGTGATTAATATTAATAATACACATGTAAATTACAATCAGCAAGTCACAAAAGAGCAATTAAGCTTCTTATCAAAAACGTTGAACGGTTTAGTGGATATGCCAAGTTTAAGGAAGAAATTAATAAATCACAGGTTGGAGATCAAATATATTGAGAAAAGTGTATGTGAAGATAATGAAGATGTTATTAGGGATGTTAGATTTGTTCGTGGATGTTTTTTAGAACAAGAGAATGAATTTATATTGAACGATTCAGGAGATGAAAAGTAAGTCTTAGCCGTCAGTTTAAATTTGATATTAATTGCTGTTATTTTACAGGAATGTTACGTCATTAACAGTAATACTTACTGAAGATAATAATCAGAAAACAACAAAAGTCACCTTTCATGAAAAACCTGTTATGTGCCAAACTTGTAATAAAATTTTTAAATCGCCATCACTTCTTAGTAAACACATACAAACGTATCACATGGACAAGACTCTGAACTGCAACGTGTGCCAAGTGAAATTTTCAAACCATGTACTCTTAAATGAACACCGAAAAGCCAATGGACATTATTTTAATTGCGAAATATGTAATAAGCGATTCACTACACAAGGCAGTTTGAAGAGACACCAAAGTGTCCACGATCAGAATCTAAAACTAGAATGTGTGATATGCAAGGCAAGATTTGCCAATGTTTCCAGTTTGTCCAAGCACTTGCTAACGTGCACGTATATCAAAGCGTATCAGTGTGAAACTTGTGGAAAATCATTTATGACTTATGGTGATTTAAACATACACAAGAAGGTTCATAATCCGTCGAAGATGTGTTACTGTGATATTTGTGGAAGAGAGTTTTCGAGGCATTCGAATCTTCTGAGACATACTATGATACATAAAGGCGATGGTGACTTGTATAAATGTGGAATATGTGAGTGCAGTTACAAGTTTATCAGTTCCTTGACAAGGCACGTTGTGCAAAATCACATGAAACAGTCTATTTAATGGACATAAAGTTTGTGTAAATTTCATACAAATATTGCCATTTTTTTTTAAATAAACGGAAATAATTTATGATAGTAAATTTTCATATTTTTAAAAAAATATTTTGTAATCAATTATGTGATTTGTATGTACATATATATATATATATATATATATATATATATATATATATATATATATATGATGATAATATATAAAAACAATATTGTGCTCAAATGTATGCATTAATTTGTCGTAATAAATGTACATATTCTAGCTTTTAACAATTATAATAAGGTACATACTTGGTGTTATGCAAAAATCCCAGGAATTTCATTAAATAAAGAGTGAAGTCTTTGTAAAATATACGTCTCAGATCGTGTTACTTTTCAACACAGATATTCGAGCAATGAATTTTGTTGGATAAATTCAGCATAATCCATACAACGATACCTTGATCCTAGTTGTTGAATAAGTATTCAAAATACAATTTTAGTTTATAGCTAAAGACACTTGAAATTAATTCAATAGAAGTGGGATGAGCAGAGCAATAAAGTTATTATTAATTAAATCATGACAAGTTTTTCCTAGGAATTTTGAGTGAGAATATGTATGTTCAAGATGCATCATGACGTATTTAATTTACTTATTTGTACATATATATGAAATTTACCTTTAATTTACTCTATTTGTATATAGAAAATTTTAATTTCGTGTTATTTTTTTTTTAATATTTATTAATAAATACTCTTTTTTAAATTGTTCTTTTTTAACCTATTAAAAGGAGAGTGTAACAGTGCGCAAAATGTGGCATAGGACAAATTTATAGGCTCATAAATTAAGTCAATAATTTAAATTAAAAAGATAATGAATTACTTAATCAACAGGAATTTCTTGGTAAGATAAGATAGAAAGAAACCAAATAAAATCCTATTGAATACGATGTCCCAGAATTAAATATCTTAGGCTCAATTATGTATCAACTTTACATCATGAACTAACTGTACACAAATCTAGGGTACTGCGAACTTCATAGACTAAATTTGTTCATAGAAATGGCGATTCAAGGCCAGTTTATTTAAATTCATCTGAAGACATAATTTCTAGTTCTCGCAAGTCAATGATGCTAAATATCTTAGTGTGCACTTCTAAAACTTAAGACTTACTTACCGAAACTCAGAATTATAGCTAAAGAATGAAGTCCTGTCTTACAAAGTTACTTTGACGTTAATCTGGCCTTCGGATTCAAGTCTAGGCACTGCTTTATCTAATAAAAGACATAATTAAATGGAACATTTCACATACTACTACCTTGAACCTCATTACAAATTTTGAGATGTATTTTTAATAGAAGCATTGAGTTACTTACACATTTTGAAATATTAGCAAAAGTATATGTAAGATTTCAATTTCTTTTTACTTACACTACGATTTATTATACTGTGCTTTTCAAAATATGAAGAATAAGTATAATAATTTTCATTCTATACTTACAAAATAACACACAATTAAGCCTGCAAATTTCAATCTTCAAATTTAAAAAAAATTTTCTTAATAGCTGATGGCACCATCTAATAAACATCATCCAAACTTATAAATCATAGTGTTAAACCTATATTATGCTTCTAGCACCATATGATATTCTATATGGAATAACAATAAATATTTTCCACAATTCATTTTCCTTTTCTGAATAATATATTTTATTATATTACAAAAAACAATTACTTTCATTTATAATCATTATTTATGAATTATCACTACATTATGAGAATGAAATTCCACTTTTACAATACATGACAATTTTCGTTCATTAGTAGCACCATCTAATAATTTTGTATAAACTTTTCAATGTTAATCCAGGCTGTTATTGCCGAAAAATATTGATAAGTTTCGTTATTGTTTGAGAGATGGCACCAAAAGTTTCTTCAGAAAATATTTTATTTCAATATATTGCTGTACTTATATAGTATAATTTACATATTATACAAGTTTGTATTGTCTACAAAGATTAGTTCATATACTTCTAATTTTTAAATAATTGGTTTTCGTTTTTTACCTTAAAAACATTTTTTATACTACGTGTTAAGAATATATTATAGAACTTAATAATTTTTTTTCTAATTATTGTCAATAATCTATTATTCAAGTGTATAAATAATTTTTAATTTTTCAAGTATTCACAAAGTAAGTAAGGTGTCGCCTATAGCGTAATTATTTTACGAACTTTTTAAACCCTCAAGTCTAGTAGTTGTAAAGAGATTGCTCCATATAAAAGTTATTAGTTTACAATTCAAATATTTTATTTTGGCATTAAAGTTGGCATAAATTAAACTGAAAGTGTTTATTCGAAAAGGAAATATACTAGTTCAGACTGTTTCGAATTCTTTTTTCAATCGCAACGACCCATTGCCTCTGGTCTTTTCTAAATCCGAATTTCGAGCAATTCGGGGACTTGAAGGTATACTTGTTATCAACATTTTTATTCTAGTTTTCAGCATAATCATTGTAATGTTTGCGCCTGTAGCATGTGAAACAATTATGAAACATTCATATGGGTAAATTTACATCAGGTAAAAATAAATCAAGCTTAAGAACTATGAAAGATAACAGTTTCAAAAAATTAACTGATCCGTTCTGACTAGTTCTGAAAAAATATCGGTTTAGTACTAACTTCAATTACAAGTTTTGCCTTTATTGGTGTATTTCATTGGAAATCGGGAATTATATGAACCAGAACCTTTCGTAAACACCAATTGTAAGAATTAAAGTGGAGTAATTGTTAATTTTTTCAAATATATTTTAAAAATAGTGCATTTCCGCATATTAACTGTTATTAGTTTGGCAAGTTTACTAAGAAGTTTTCTAATGGCTTCCTTACGTTTAGAAAAAATATCTATCAGAATTCAATAGCATACTTAAAAAGTAATACTAGGAAAAAGGAAAGCGATTAGAATATGTTGTATAGATAAATAGTAAATATTAAAGAATGGCTAAATTACTTGATATTTTCAATGAAATAAATGTTTTTCGTTTGTTACTAGAACGCTAGAAAGATTATTGAAGCGCCAGTGATATTTATACATACATTTAATTTTAACAATTATAATAGTATAATGGTAATTGTTTTTTACGATTTGCTTTTAATATTGAATATATATGTTCATTATATATTTTATTATTATTTGTATTCGTTTCTGTATTTAATGTTTTATGAACAATTTATGAATATATTAATTATAAATTCACATGTTTATTTCTTTTGTAATTAATGGAAATAGAAATTTAATAGTATCTTGTTCATTAGTAGTTAGTATTTCCATAAAAAGTACATATTTCTAGAATATTTCATAAAGAAAACAATATTGGCGCTAAATTTGTAAAACGCAATCCAAAACATAACCTGTTCAAGTATAGAATAATACAATTTTCATTTTTAAAAATCTCAAATAACATAAATATGCGGCGAAGGCCAAAGAAAAAGGATGAGGATGATAACGGATTTGCAGCATGGGTAATAAAAATATGAAAGCAATTATTAAAAAGTATTAATTTATATGTATATAGGGTGGTTATATGGAAGCTAAGAAAACTAAATTAGCCGAACAATTTAGTGAAGTAACAGCAAAGCACATCAATAAAAAATCAGACATATTCAATGGTGTATCAATATTAGTCAATGGCTATACAAAACCTGGGGCAGACGAATTGAAATTTCTAATGGCCATGCATGGGGGTTGTTATCATTTATATCAAAATCAAGCAGGGAAAGCGACTACACATATAATTGCTTCAAATCTGCCCAACGTTAAGGTATATTTGTAGTTTGCCAGTGTAGATTATAACTATATATATATGTATACATTTTTAATAGATTAATCAACTTGGTAATATACCTGTAGTTAGTCCAGATTGGATTGTTGATAGTATAGAGGCGAATAAACTTTTAGATTATAAAAAATATTTGCTGTATACTAATCAGTCACGAACACAACCTAAATTGAATTTTGCAGTGATTAATAAAGAGGAGACTATTACAAAAGAAGAAAACAATTCTACATTTGAAAATCTAACATTTATGGAGCTTCCACCACAACAGAAACATTCAAAAACAGCATCAGATCCACAGTTTCTTTCAGACTTCTATAACAATTCACGCTTACATTTAATATCAACTTTAGGAGCAGAATTCAAACAATTAGTCAATAAATTACGAGAAGAATCAAAAGGCAAATTTTCCCAATTAGAAAGATTGATTTCAATGCAGAATGTTAAAAATAATAAACAAAGTACGTTAAAAAGTGATAGTATTATAATGCATATTGATATGGACTGTTTCTTTGTATCTGTGGGTTTACGAAACAGACCTGACTTACGTGATAAACCTGTTGCTGTGACGCATTCTAAAGGTGGAAAATCAAATATAGAAAGGGTCAATAGGCAAATCGAAGTCGACTTATATGTAAAACGTTTACCTGAAGGAGCTGTACCCAAATTAAATTTAATTGATAATACCAGTTCCATGTCTGAAATAGCTAGTTGTAGTTATGAAGCTAGAAAATGTGGTATTAAAAATGGAATGTTTATGGGAAGTGCTTTAAAACTTTGTCCAAATCTTATACCAATACCATATGATTTCCAGGTAAGAACTTTTTTTTTCTTAATTTAGAAACACCATATTAATTCTACATAATTTATTCAATAAAGGGTTATAGAGAAGTTTCCTCAGTTTTGTATCATACTATTGCAGAATATACAGTTGACATTGAAGCTGTTAGTTGTGATGAAATGTATGTTGATATTACAAAAATTCTGCAAAAGACAAACTTATCAGTTGATGAATGGGCTACTTATATTAGAAATGAAATTACTAAACGGACTGCATGTCCTTGCTCAACTGGTTTTGGAGCTAACAGACTTCAAGCTAGACTTGCCACAAAGAAAGCTAAGCCTAATGGACAGTATTATTTAAAACCAGAAAATGTTGAAAACTACATGTATGAATTACCATTAAATGAACTTCCTGGAGTGGGTTGGGCTACTATAATAAAATTAAATAATCTAGGTTTGAAAACTTGCGGTGATATTTATGTAAACTACACAAATGTAAATATTACAATGCATATATGAAAATGTGTTTTATTTCTAGGACATTTCACTATCAACTTTAAAGACTGAATTAGGTCAAAAAAATAGTGAATCTATTTATGATCAAGCTAGAGGTATAGATCAAAAACCACTCTGTTATGAACACGAGAGAAAATCTGTGTCAGCTGAAATAAACTACGGAATAAGATTTAAAAATAACGAAGAAGCATTTGTATTTTTGGAAAGTTTATCGAAAGAAGTGTATAGTAGACTGACTGATGTTAAAATGAGATCTAAAAGTGTTACTTTGAAGTTATTAATTCGAGACGAAGAAGCGCCAAAGGTACAATTAATGGTGCCTTTAAACTACTTTTTAGTTATATATCTTTTTAGGAAACTGCAAAATATTTAGGACATGGTGTTTGTAACGTCATTAATAAAAGTATTACGACAAATTATTATTTAGATAGTGCCCAAAATATATTTAAGGAGATTAAAAGTTTGTACAATAAATTAAAAATTGTGCCAGAAGATTTGAGAGGTATTGGAATACAATTAACAAAATTAGAGAAAATTTCATCGATTAACAAAGCTTTATCAAAATTTTTGAATCAAACATCTAAACAAAACGTAGCAATTACAACTGGTATATTGGGTAAAGACGAAAACCAAAATTTTAATGTTTTAAATGAAAATATTGCTCAAAATGGACTACCTAATAATGAAAAAAGTGAAGTAAAAGGAAATGTGGTTAAAAGTAATATTACCAACAAAGTTAAGATAGAGGATAAAACAAATAATTTTAATGAACACAGGACAAATAATCCTTCAAAAAGGGGTAGATCTAAGAAAAACACAAGTTTAACTAGAAACAAGTCTTACACAAATTTGTCCACATATTTTAAAAATAGTAAAAAAGATTCGGCTGTTGTAAAAGATGTATCGAAAGGTGAAAGAAATGAAAACTCAATAGACTTAAATGTACTTCAGGCATTACCTAGAGAATTACAAGAGGAAATAATAAACGAATACAATTTACCAAAGTCAGTGTTACAAAAACCAGTATCAGGAAATATGGTAAACATTTCTACAGTAGAATCTATAGCAGGTAATTCTAATAATTCAAAAATTATATTTATGGATTGTTAATAATTAGTACATTTACAGTCAAAGAAAACGCAAAGCAAAGCCAGGAAATGAAAAGTAAAAAGGGAGGATTCGCTGATCTATCAAAAGAAGAATTGAAAGTGCTATTAAAAAATTGGATTAACAATGAAAATACACCAAAAGACTATGATATTAATATGTTAGGTGAATTTTTGAAATCATTAGTGCAGGAACGTAAAATCGAATATTTATTTTCAATTATAAGTTTATTGCATCGGTAAGTAAAATTTTAGCTTAATCTTAAAAACAAATACATTTTAAATTCACAATTTTTAGGCACATATCAAAAAGACCCTGCAACTGGCATGAAACTTATATTAAGTTGTTAAATTACTTTCAAGAAACAATGTTATTAATTTATGGTAATACCTTATATGTCCCACAAAAATTTAGTTGTGAATGTGTACATGTTTGAAAACATTCATCTTGTTCCTTTTTGATTATGCTCAGTACTTTATATCAGATAAGAAATTAATAAAATATTTTTTTAGTTAAAGTTTTTTTTATTAATAAACATACAATTTACAACGCTTATCATTCATTTTCTTGACTTCGTAGCCGAGCATTAGCATTTGTTAGTCTAATGGAAAGTTGTTGTGCACGTTCCACGATTTCTTTACGTTTCTTAGATGACACGCTGTGGGCAATTTCGCCACAGAACTTGCGATTTTGCATCAACAAAACTTCTAATTCCTACAAAAATATTATTGAAAATAAATGGAGTAAGTTAAAATACCTTTAAAATAAATAAATGTTTTGCTCAGCAAATATTTTCGACATTATTTTTCCGTCGCAAATTACCTCAAACATCATTGCAATATAGAACATGTATTTGAAAATATTTGTAGAAACACGTGGATGTATTCACCTTAATATTATGTACTAAAACTTTTCGGAAGCCAGTTGGAAGCATGTGACGAGTTTTAGCATTAGAACCAAAACCGATGTTGGGCATTAAATATTGGCCCTTGAAACGTCTGCGAACTCTGTTATCAATACCTTTGGGTTTACGCCAATTTCTCTAAAATGTAATACAATATATTTTCTCCATAAAAAAACACAGTTTAACTTACTTTAAGTTTGCCATAACGATCAGATTGGTGTCTGATAAATTTTTTGGTTCTCTTTTTAATTATTTGGGGTCTATAAACTGGTCTGATAGCCATTGCGTCTCTAACAGAAACAATAAGGTTAAAAAGTGGAAAAAGTTCACTGAAATTTTAGTAAAATAGCATTATGATAATTTCAATGATTGCTTATGCATTACAAAAATATATTGTTTTAATCATAAAACTTACTAATGCCTATAAAACCAACCGATTTTTAAACGTGTATAAGTTTACAATACACACTATATAGATGGGCAAATGTAGAGAATTCCAAATTTTTATTGGTATTGCCAACAGACATCAACTTAATAGTAGCGAATAGAAAATTATTTAAATAGAAATTCGTTATAAGTTATCGAAAGTTAATGCATATCTTGCATTTTAACATATTATTTTTCATGCATTAAACATGAAAGTGATACAATGAGAATCGTCTAAATTATATTACAGTAAGCTTTATTAACGGAAATATTCCATTATTTGTATATTCTATTAGATAGTTCAATTACAAAAAAATTGAAATGGTGGCTAATGGTGACATATGTAAACTTTCAAGCAGTGTTATTTATGTTGTTTTAGTTCTTTCGCATATTTGAAAGCCTTTATAAGGTTTTATTACTTTAAGTTTATTTTTGTAAGGTGAGCACATAAAATTTAGTATGTACAATTGCTAGAACATAATTTTTATGGTTTGTTAACTGATATGCATTGACTTACATTAATTTTACTAGTTTCTCATACTTTTATTATCAGAGAATGTTTTTGAAAAATATATGTTTCTTGCACATAAAATAGTTCTGATTATCCTAAAACTATAAGTTTATCATTTATTACTATTTTAATTATATTTCATGATTGATTCTAGCAAGTAAATTTTACTATGTTTGAATATATTTTTATGTAATGCAGATATTTTTCATCATGGTTACAGGATACCTATGTTAAGTTGTAGAATTTTATACGTTGCTTGTACATTGTTAGCAACTTTTTCACTAAAAATAAATTCTGATAACGATATAATTTTTAAAGTAATCCAATAGAATTGGGAAAAAAGAAATCATTCATTATTTTATTTAATATTGTATTAACATAATATAAACTATAATATTTTTTTAACATACTTCTAACTCTCAGATGTCCGATTCTGAGGCAAGTAATCTATCAGAACCCGAATCAGAAGCGGGTTCCAATAGATCAGTAAGGTCACGAAGCTCAAGAGGTAGTGCTCGTAGTCGATCAGCCTCTAGGTCCAGGTCACCTTCCAGATCTAGGTCTAGATCAAGATCTAGGCAGAGATCAGGCAGTCGTTCTGGGTAAGTACATTTTCAGTATGTAAATATTGAAATTTTTTCGATCTGTTGGGTAATAAAATGCTATTATTCTTATTATTATAGTTCAGAAGCAAGGGAAGCTTCTGAGCAAGAAGAAGTGGAAGATGAACAAGAACCTGAAGGTGACTCATTAAGAGGTTCAGATGAAGAAGATTATGACAGTGAGGAAGAAAGTGATGATGACAGAGCAAGAAAAAGGATGAGGAAAGATAGGTTTAGGGATTTTATTATAGACGAAGCTGAGGTACTATTATTTTCAAGTCCAATGGAGGAATTTAATCATTAGCTGTTTGTTAATTATTGATGTAGGTCGATGATGAATGTGAAGATGAGGACGAATGTGAAGACGGCGAACAAGAAATTGGCATTGTCGCTAATGAAGTGGATGAACTTGGCCCTACTGCAAGAGATATAGATGGTAGAAGACGCGCGCACAATATTTGGGAGTAATTATTACAATTTACTTAGTTTCAATATGTAATTTTAATACGCAATATTTTTTAGCACACAGAAAGAGCATGAAATTGAGGAATATTTACGTAAAAAGTATGCTGATGATAGTGTTGCAGCAAGGCACTTCGGTGATGGTGGTGAAGAAATGTCGGATGAAATTACACAACAAACTTTATTACCAGGCGTTAAGTATGTTTAAATAAACTATAAATCATAATGAGAGTTAAAAACTTATTTATATTTAAACACAGAGATCCTAATCTGTGGATGGTGAAGTGTCGTATCGGTGAAGAGAAAGCAACAGTTTTGTTGTTGATGAGGAAATTTCTTGCTTATCAAAACACAAATGAACCTCTACAGATAAAATCCGTCGTTGCTCCCGAAGGCATGAAAGGATATATTTACATCGAATCCTACAAGCAGACGCACGTGAAAGCGGCTATAGGAAACGTCGGCAATTTAAGAATGGGTGTTTGGAAACAACAAATGGTGCCGATCAAAGAAATGACGGACGTTTTAAGAGTTGTCAAGGAACAAACGGGTAGGTTTATTCTTCCAAATGCAACATTAAATTTGTCAAATGTAAACAATAATTTTTAGGTTTGAAATCAAAACAGTGGGTTAGACTGAAACGGGGTCTTTATAAGGATGACATAGCTCAAGTTGATTACTTTGATATGGCACAAAATCAAGTTCACTTAAAGCTTTTACCCAGAATTGATTATACAAGACTTAGAGGTGCTTTACGAACAACACAATCTGTAAAACGAGCTCAGTATTTTTTCTAACAATATAATAGCTTATGGAATCTTTTTTGTAGGAAAATGAAGCTGAAAAACGTAAAAAGAAACGCAGGCCGCCTAGTAAGCCGTTTGATCCGGAAGCTATAAGGTTGGTGTTATGATATATTAACATTATATAATCTGTATAGTAAGAAAATAGGTTTATTACATGCTGATGAGCGTGTTGGATATCTATTATAGAGATTTCAGAAAATTTTCTTTCACAAAGTTTCTATTATGCAGGTTGTATATGTGCTAAATATTGTTTTCGTTATTTTTCGTTTAGGGCTATAGGCGGCGAAGTGACATCTGACGGTGATTTCTTAATTTTCGAAGGCAATCGATATTCTAGAAAAGGTTTCTTGTACAAAAACTTTACCTTAAGTGCCGTTATAATAGACGGAGTAAAGCCAACACTGGCCGAATTGGAAAGGTTCGAGGAACAACCGGAAGGCATAGATTTGGAACTTTCTGCTGAAAAAGAGGATAAATCTGTTACGCATTCCTTCAGCGCTGGGGATAATGTGGAAGTAGCGGAAGGAGAATTGATTAATTTACAGGTTGGTATCTGTACATCAAATATTCGACCTCTGCGATATTAAGAGGCAACATCTCATTATTCCTCCCCTTTCCAGGGCAAAATCATTTCGATAGATGGTTCCATGATAACCGTCATGCCGAGACACGAAGATCTAAAAGAACCGTTGGTTTTCCAAGCGTCCGAATTGCGGAAATATTTTAAGATGGGTGACCACGTTAAGGTCCTCGCCGGTAGATACGAAGGCGATACTGGTTTGATCGTGAGAGTGGAAAATAACCGGGCCGTTTTGATATCCGACCTCACTATTCACGAGATGGAGATCTTACCAAAAGACCTGCAACTATGCACGGACATGGCCAGCGGTGTCGATTCGCTGGGCAAATTTGAATGGGGCGATTTGGTAACGTTGGACGCTGAAACCGTCGGTGTTATCGTGCGGCTTGAAAGGGAGAATTTTCACGTTTTAAATATGCACGGTTAGTAAATATTAAGGTTGACTAAGTTTTGTTTGGCTTAAGAGAACGTTTCGGATCAAAGAAATGTTGTGCAGTCTTGTTTAGAAACGGAAAAATTAAAAACTTGAAAGAAACTGGAAATATTGACTTTGCTTTTGTGAATTTCTCCCTCTTTACTGTAGAACCTTGTTAGTCATGATCATTAAAATCAGAGACGATTCAGAATAATGAAAAATTTTGATTGGTGCATCGGATTTATTTTAATTATTTAAGATGCTTAACAGATAAATCAGCTATAAACAACTTTTTAAGAATGAAAACATTGTTTGAGAACGCAAATGTGAAAAGAAAAAAAATATAAAAAAGCTAGAATTTTATTTCATATAAGTATAGGTATGTATCGGGTGTTTTTAAGAGCTTGGGAACTTAAAATGATAATACAAGACAGAAATATTGTTGGAATAAATTTTTTTTTATTATAATCTGGTACATAACTTCCTGGCATTTATTTTTTAAATATGATTTCCGGCATACGTCCGGCGCGGCTACGAGTTACATGTCCAACCACACATCAGTCCAATTTTTGACTACTTTTTCCAATAAATCTGGTCGTATGGCCTCAATGGTGGCTTGAATATTGGCTTCCAGTGCTTTAAGAGTTGCTGGTTTGTCGGCACAAACCAATGACTTAACATAGCCCCATAAAAAGTAATCCAGAGGCGTCAAATCGCACGAACGAAGGGGCCCGTGAACAGGACCACTTCTGGAAATAAAGTTTTCACCAAATTGATTTTGCAATAAATCGATTGTTAGGCGCGCTGTATGGCAAGTTGTGCCGTCTTGTTGGAACCAAATGTCGTCGATGTTTAGCTGATTAATTTTTGTAAAAAAAATTCAGTCAGCATGGCTCGATAGCGTTCACCATTCACCGCAACGGCAGTTCTTTTCTCCGATGATGCCGCCAGCGTGTAAACAGCACCAAACAGTCAATTTTAACGTATGTAATGGTGATTCGTTAACGGCTTGAGGATTGTATTCGTTCCAAATACAGCAATTTTGCTTATTGACGTAGCCATTTAACCAGAAATGAGCTTCATCACTAAACACAATTTTTTGATAAAAATGCTCATCTTCGGCCAGTTTCAAATGAGCCCAATCAGCAAAAATGCGACGCAAACGATGTTCGTTTGGTTTCAATTCTTGCACGAGCTGTATTTTATAAGCATGTAAGCCAAGATCCTTATGTAAAATTTTCCATGTAGTCGAAGGATAAAGGGTAACAAGTTGAGAACGACGACGAATCGACATTTCGGCGTCTTCTTCGATACTTCGCTCTACAGCAGCAATATTCTCTTCGGCACGCACATTTCTTTGTCTTGTTGATGGTTTTGAATCGAGAAGAGTAAAATGAGTGCGAAAACGATTAATAACTGCACGAATTGCTTGCTCACTAGGCCGATAATGTTGACCGTAAAATGGACGAAGTGCTCTATGAATTTCGCCAACAGATTTATTTTTTTTTCAAGGTAAATTTCCACAATTTGGCAGCGTTTTTCTGGCGTTAAACGATTCATGATGACTTGCCAAACCTTACTGAACAGAAATGTGAACACAGTTTGACATTATCAGCTGTCAAATGATCCCAAACACACTTCCCAACTTTGTAAAAACTATGTGAATCAAAAAGAGGAGGAACGGGTGCTGATAAGTATGATTTGGCCACCACAATCACCCGATCTCAACCCTATCGAATTACTGTGGGAGGAATTAGATAGAAACGTGAGAGGAAGCTGTCCACAATCGCAGAAACAGCTTTGGGAGCAACTTACGAGGGTGTGGAATAATTTACCAATGGATACGCTCCAGAAACTTGTATCGCGGTTGCCTAATATTTGTAAAGAAATCATTAAGCGCAGAGGTGGATACTTCGACGAAAGTCGAATATGATAAGAAATTCTACAGAATATGTTGAAATTATTTTATTTTATAAGGAAAACTGTTCATTTGTCTCGTAGATATAGTTTTGTAGAAATATGTTTTGTTTCACTAAGCGTGCATGTTTTTTTAAAATTTCATCTACTGATCCCTCACTTATGGCCTGTAGTGTACATAAATCTATATCCTTTCTATTTAGTCAAACTAAAATATCTTGAAACGAACTATACTGTATTTTTTTAAGTTCTCAATTATTTTTAAATTGGTAAGTAAATTTTAAAAGTGTAAGTTTGGGCGCCGTTTTAAATTAATAGCGCACAATTTTAAACCCAATGATTTTGTTCTAATAATATTGCACTATCGGAATCAAAACTCTGGTTACTTTACCTTGAACCGCGTCCTCGGTTCCAACTTTGAAGCCAAGACGAAGTAACCGGACAACAACCGCTAAAGTTTACAAGCCAGGTATCAAAAATCGTTTATAAAATATATTTTGAAAATAAAATTTTGTAGAAAGAAAATTTTTATGACGTAAAACTGTAATTTAATTAGTTTTAACTGTAGTGATACATTTAAAATACGATTTTTTTGAAACAAATTCACAGGTAAAGTCGTAGAATGCCGTCCCAGTTCCTTACAGAAGCGCAGACTCAATCGGTTCACAGCAGCTTTAGATTCTTACCGTAACAATTTACACAGGAAAGATATGGTGAAAGTCATAGACGGTCCACATTCAGGGTTTTCCGGAGAAATAAAGCATCTCTATAGGAATTTCGCGTTTCTATATTCGGTAGAGTTTCTCCAAAATGGAGGTATATTCGTTTGCAAAACAAAGCATTTACAACTAGCTGGCGGTAATAAATCCGTTCCGAACGCCGATTTTTCTACGGGAATGGAGTTTATGTCACCGAGAAGAAGTTCTCCGATGCATCCATCGAGTGGAGGTGCGTTTTTTTATTTATTTCTATTTAATTAGTACATTTACATATTTTTCTATACAGGAGGTGGCTTTGGTGGACCTAGAGGAGGTGGTGGTGGAGGAGGCGGCGGAGGTGGTGGTGCTGGTGGCGGCGGCGGCGGCAGAGGTCGCGTCACCAGAGATAGAGACCTTATAGGCAGTACAATAAAGATAACGAAAGGTCCTTACAAAGGAAACATTGGTATCGTCAAGGACGCCACGCAGACCACAGCTAGGATCGAACTTCATACATCATGCCAGACGATTTCGGTCGATAAGAAGCATATTGCAGATGTTGGTATGTTAGATATCTTTGGTATTCCTTTTGGAGCTATTTGTGTTTTATTTTCGTTCAGGCACTCCTAGCAGAGATGGCAGCGCGTCCAGTTACGCTAGGACACCAGCGTACGCGGGAAATCAAACACCACTGTACAGGGATACAGGAAACAAAACACCTATGTGCGATTCGGGTTCTCGTACACCATTACATTATGGTTCTATGACACCTATGCACGACGGTTCTAGAACTCCGAACGCGAGTTCCGAATGGGATCCCACTGTTTCGAATTCGTATCCATCTCCAGGTTACAATCCGAGTAAGTTTTTTGATATTTAAATTATTGAGATTGTACTACATTCTGTTTTTGTTTTAAGGTACGCCCGGCTATCAAGTTAACGGACCATTCACGCCTCAAACACCCGGAACAATGTACGACACCGGCTTCAGTCCGTTCCAACCGAGCCCGGGTTATCAAAGCGAGTTTGAAGTGTTATTTTGTAAAGTCTGTGTCTTATAAATTTTTCTCCGCAGGTGTTGTATCAACGCCTAGTCCTGCTGGTGGTTACGGCCAATCACCCGGCAGCAATCATCCATATAACACTCCGAGCTCCGGTTACAGCCCTAACATGCCTTATAATCCACAAACTCCAGGTGCCGGATTGGACGTTCTTCCTATGATTGAATGGCATACGGTGGACATAGAAGTTCGTATTAGGGATAGCCATGACGATACAGGCTTGGCGGGTCAGACCGGCATAATCAGAAGCATTAATGGGCCCATGTGTTCTGTGTTTTTGCCCGAAGAAGATCGTGTTGTTAACATTCTTTGCGACCATTTGGATCCGGTTAGACCTCAACGTGGCGATTATTTCAAGGTGAATAAGTACTTTTTTTAAATATATGATCTATGGGGGTAATCTGAAAAGTTTCCAGCTTTACATAGAGTTGTTTTTAGTCGAATTCAGTTTTATTTTTCAACACAGTCTCCTCGTAAGTTCATACACCTTCCCCAGCAATGCTCCCATCTCTTTAATCTGTTCAAAGAGCAGCGACCATCTTGTTTTGCAAGATAGTTACAAACATTTTAAACAACTAACTAAATTATGCGGTATAAATTTGTTAGCTTAAAATGTTTGTTTTTGTAAATTCACAATTTTCAAAGGAAAAAATGGAAAAACTAAATAAAATGACTTGAAAAAGACGGGGGAAATCCCCTGAAACGTCGTTAATATGAAATAAGTGTTTTATTACCCCATATGGTCGAAAACTAAATACAAAACAATAAAATTTATGGATGGGATTCTGTAATATTTCCACAAATTGTTCCTAGTGAAATTGGGCACATAATTACATGAATATTATAAATTTAATGAAAGATATGTTAACATATAATCACTGGATGTCAAAAAAATGCGGGGAAACAGTAAGACGTAATACTACTGTGGGCAGAAAATGGTAAGACCTTTTAATTTAAATTTCGCGCGAAAACCCATTCGTCGAAATATTTTTTTCTAGGTTGGTATAACTGTCAGTGACATCTGCGCCAAATGTCATATCAAAATAATCATTAGTGTTTAGTATACGCTTGTCTTTCTGAAGTACAAAAAGTGCATTCGGCGATTTTTACAATGAGTGAAATTATTCAACAAAGAACCACTAAATTTTGTGCACGGAATCAAATTTCTGGTGCCGAAACGTTCAGAATGTTGCAAAAGGCCTTCGGTGATAATTGTTTGCCGCGAGCAAGTGTTTTTGATTGGTACAAATTATTCAAAGAGGGTCGAGAACGCGTTGATGACGAACCACGTCCAGGATGGCCATCAACATCAACTGATGATCAACACGTCAATAGAATCAAGGAATTGGTGCTTGAGAATCCACGATTAACAGTTAGAGATCTTACTGGCGTCGTTGGAATATCGGAAGGATCAGTGAAAACCATTTTGAAAGATCATTTGGGCCTAAGAAAAGTGAAAGCACGATTTGTTCCAAAATCACTCAATTTTTTCTAAAAACAGCGTCGTGTTGACGTCTGTGAAATAATGCTTTCCGACTATCAAGACAAAATGAAAGGCATCATAACTGGAGGTGAGACTTGGATCTATGCTTGTGATCCGGAAACAGACGATCAATCGGCCGAATATCGTATCAAAGGTGAGCCGAAACCCAAAAAACCACGTCAAAGCAAGTCAAAAATCAAGGTTATGTTGACAGTTTTCTTCGATTATCGAGGTGTGGTGCACTCCGAATTCCTTCCGACCGGCCAAACTGTCAACAAAGAATACTATTTGAGTGTTATGCGTCTTTTGCGCAATGCTATTCGTCAAAAGAGGCCAGAATTATGGGCCGACAACTCTTGGTTTTTGCACCGTCGCATACTGCATTAATTCTTCGTGAGTTTTTCGCCAAATTTTCAACCAATATCGTGCCGTAACCACCGTATTCGCCTGATTTAGCTCCTTGTGACTTCTGGCTATTCAGCAAACTCAAACGACCGCTCCGGGGAAACCGTTTTGAGTCAATTGAAGACATTAAACGTGAATCGCTGCGTGCATTGAAGGCTATTCCTGAAATTGACTTTAACAACTGTTTCGAGAATTGGAAGAAACGTTGGCACAAGTGTATTGGGGCCAGGGGGGGGGGGGATTACTTTGAGGGGGACGAAATAGATTTGGAAGAATAAATTAAGAATTTAAAAATTATGAACAAAGTCTTACTATTTTTTGCCCACAGTAGTATACGTTGAAATTTCGTAATGAATATGTAAACAAAAATAAACCGCTTTTTGTAAGTTAAAAAAAAGATCGTTTATTTATTTATATTAATATCATAACACTTTATATATATATGTGCATTATTTAAGGTTATAATTGGAGAAGAGAGAGAGGCGATCGGTGAATTATTATCCATTGACCAACACGAAGGCGTCGTCAAAATAAAAACGGACATCAAGATGTTACCGTTACAGAATTTATGCAAAATGCGTAAACCAGATCAGTAGCTGTTTTTTTGATTTAATTTTCTTTTTAAGAATGTAAGAATATACAATAAGATTAAAAATTTTAAAAAAGTGTGTATTTTTTTCTTTATTTCCTTCAAACATTATGCCTAAGGTGAGATACAACTGTGTATATTTTGCATACACTACCGGTCATATTTATTTGCCCACCCCAATTTTATATGTTTCCTGAAATACGGATTATCTTTCAAAAAATCTGTGTTATAATTATTCAACAATATTATTAAATAATTCCATATGAATTTCTACGAAAATCTTAAATTGTTTATGATATATCGTAAAGGTTCATAAATTGGAAAAATACATAAATATTATATAGGTGGAAAGTATTAACAATTTTACCTGCATTTCCGAAAGGTATTACCAATATTGTGTTATTGTACTAACTAATTACAATATTAGGATGTGTTATTCAAAAAGGAAAATAAATTTTGTCAGTCATCGTTCATCTTTTGTTGCGAAAACAGTGAAATAGAGAGTTATTGTGAATATTTTAATGCAATGCCGAAGACGAAGGAATTATCTGTTGAAGTGCGTGCTATGATAATTGCTTATCATCGTACGGGTAAAAGTAATCGCGAAATTACAAAAGAATTACGACTAAATCGCAGAACCGTTGATTATCAAAAAATTTGAAGAAAGTGGTACATTTTCCAACAAAAGAAACTGGAAGACGCAAAGCGACGACATAAATGACCGGCATCTAATACAAAAAGTAGACGAATAGACGAAAAACAGCACCAGAATATGCTGCTGAAATGAATAGAGCGCGTGCTAAACTAATTAGTGTGTCCACGGTACAGAGAAGGTTAAGGCAAGCGGGTTTATACGGAAGAATTGCTCTGCGAAAACCAGCTGTACGAAAGCAAAACAAGATAAAACAATAAATTGTACTAAAGAACATAAGAATAACACTTTGTAATAATGTGTTTCACAACAGTTTTACTTTTCCTCACCTCTCTTTTAAGAAGATCTGCAGGAGACTATATATGTATGTATGCGCCTACCGTAAAACATGGAGGAGGTTCAGTAATGATTTGGGAGTGTTTTGGTTGAAGATCTATACTTGTCAAAATTCAGGGAATTGTAAGAAAAAAAACATAATTTTCAAAGTAACGTTGAATCCTTCAATAAGGATTCTTGGCGAAAACTTTGTATTTCAACAGGCTATCCGAAACACACTTCTAGATTGTGTGGCGATTATAACGTCAACAAACACACTAAACCCAATAATGGTATGGCCAGCTCAAAGTCCTGATCTGAAAAAAAGAGCTTCTTTGGGAAGAATTGGGCAAGGACGAGTAACGTGGCGTTTTCCACCACTGTACTATGGGAACAACTTCAAAGCCTGGGCACAAATTACAGAAGATACACTGCAAAAATTAATTGAAAGGATGGTCGGTTATGTGCCGCAATTATCAAAAATAAAGGTGGGCACATTGATGAGAGCAAAATTTAATAATAATTAATGATAAAGTTTTTATATAAGAAAAATGTAACTATTTTATGTTTATTTTTATATATTTCTACAATAAATAAATTTTCACTAACATTATAATAATTTTGGCTAAAAAATGACATATATTGTATAATTTGCAGTGTTTTGTACGATTAAAAAACATAATTTCAAATAATATTGAATTTAATGGCCTTTATAAGCGAGTAGTAAGGCTATCGGAAATGCGCTGCGCGCCATAGGCGTACGCATCGTAACAAGTGTAATAAACAAAATATAAAATAACGTAACAAACATACTAAACCCAATATTAGAACTGTAACTAAAAAAAGTACTGCGGAGGTCAGCAAGACGGTAACGATGACGTTTTCCCTGATGAATCAAATTGTAGAATACGAATCCAGTCAGATTTCTGGGATGGTCTTTTGACCCCGTATTGCGATAGGAGCCTTACATCAACATAATCTTGCAGCGGGTAATATTTATGTATTTCTCATATGGTATACTGAATTATTAATTAGCAGTGAAATGCATATGCTTTAAATTTCTTTTTTCGTTCAGCTTTCCATACGAAAATGTTTTAAAGAAGTATTTAATATATCATGAGTCAGTATGAAATATAATTTGAATTCTTTATTTTTTAATAAAAAAAGAAGTACTTGAACTTCTGAATGCTTCTGAAGCTACTAGTGCGTATATGTAGTAATAATAAAATGAATAAGAAGGGATGATACAGTACTTCTTCGTAATGTTAAATTTTGTTATTTGTTTTAATAAACTTTACAAACGATTTGAAGACAAATTGATATTACTAGAAATAATTAGTATATGAAAATTTTTAGCATAATATTCATTCCCAATTTGAAATAACAAAAATTCTTGTAATTTTGATTAATATCAACGGATAAATTCTGAATGTAATAATATGTTAATATCCTCGGGTTACTGCAAAAACAATATAATTTGATAATCCGTTTCTGGAAATATTGAGTAAAATGAATTTCTATACTCGAAATTTATCAAATACTTTACTAGGAAAGTAAGGTAAGTGATCTTCAAGATACATTTGAAAGCTACTAACCTTATTTTCACAGTAACATATTTGAAAAATTAGTATCGAAATTCATTTACTTACTTCATTTCGTAAAATGTGTACATAATTTAGTCTTATAGTGAGGTATAAAAATGCGCTGGGTTTGAAAGAATTGCTGTCTTAAGAAATCTATACACTAGTAATTAAAAAGCGCAACAGGCTATTGAAATTATTTTATAAAATATTAAAAATTACTTTCTTATAATTTGGTTAGTATTAATTAATAAATCACAGTATATCACTAAAAATTATAATAAATATTTTCAGTAATACATTCTTGAAACGTATAACAAAGGAAATAATAATAAATACATAATTTAAAAGTAAAAAAAAAAAAACTGTAACTAGCACCATCTCTGATACAGTGTCATAATTTTTAGAAAATGTCGCCTAGGTTTGAAATTAAAATGGAAACTCTGATAAGTTCGTGCAATAATTACTAGATGTCGCCTGAATTAAATTAGAATATTTTTATGAATAAAAGAATTATGATTTACTTTCATAATTTTGTAATAATTCATAAATAATAATTAAAAATCAAAGGAATACACTTCTAAACAAAGTAATGCAACAAAACATATTTATAACTAGGTATTATTATTTATTTAACAAAATTAATAAATGTAGAATATGTTTCGCCATCTCTTACACGGTATTAAAGTTTCATTTGAGTTTACTCTCAAAATTTCAATCGGAGTTTGAAATTAGAATTGAGCTTCTTGAAAGTTTGTACAGTAGTAATTAGATAGCACCACAGGATAGTCGAAAATTGTAAATGGAATAAAATCTAATTTATATAATTCGATTTCATTAATAAATAAAAATTTTATTACTATATTAATCTTAACATTAAGGGAACATCTTTCGCATAATTAACGGAAAATAATTAAAATAACTTAGTAATATGTTGTATAATTCATTATGTTCAATATATATAAAATAATTTATTTACATACAGATACATAAATACAAATATTTACATATATACCTACACTATATAATACGAAAATATATTTTTCTGTAAAATATTACCCAATATATTTTAAAAAGAGGTTGTCAGTATAATTTTTGTTTCAAAACGGATCAAAGAAGCATGCTGACATATATTCATGAATGTTTCTACAAAGTTTTGCATTTTTATATTTTAATTTATGTACTCACGTTGATTAGAGATATTGCAATGATGTAGATAATGTGGTATACAGTTTTTATTGCTATTCTTGAGATTGTATTCAAATTATATTAAATATCACAAAATTGACATACACATTTAGATTTTTAAAATCTGCAAAATACGGTTTAAGGTTGTTACTTTTGCCGTTAGAACAATCTAAATGGTACAAATAACATCAGCAAGCCGATAAGAAATGGTTTGGTATGAAACCGATTTCCAAGTCCTGTAAAAAAATATTAAATTGAATTAATAACTGTTTATTACTAACATACATATGTTCAAGTACCGGGTGGTTGTTCATGTTTGTAATAGATCCAAACTATACTTACTAAAAGTCATAAATTGGAATTTATTTGACATAAGTTAAGCTTAGGTTACATTTTTTAAAAAAATATTTATATACTACTGTGGGCAAAAAATAATAAGGCTTTTTAATTTAAATTTCGCGCGAAAACCCATTCGTCGAAATATTTTTTTTCTGGGTTGGTATGACTGTCAGTGACATCTGTGTCAAATGTCACATCAAAATAATCATTGGTGTTTAGTATACGCTTGTCCTTCTGAAGTACAAAAAGTGCATTCGGCGATTTTTACAATGAGTGAAATTATTCAACAAAAAAGTTCCATTAAATTTTGTGTACGGAATCAAATGTCTGGTGCCGAAACGTTCAGAATGTTGCAAAAGGCCTTGGTTATGTTGACAGTTTTTTTCGATTATCGAGGTGTGGTGTACTCCGAATTCCTTCCGACCGGCCAAACTGTCAACAAAGAATACTATTTGAGTGTCATGCGTCGTTTGCGCAATGCTATTCGTAAAAAGAGGCCAGAATTATGGGCCGACAACTCTTGGTTTTTGCACCACGATAATGCACCGTCGCATACTGCATTAATTCTTCGTGAGTTTTTCGCCAAATTTTCAACCAATATCGTGCCGCAACCACCGTATTCGCCTAATTTAGCTCCGTGTGACTTCTGGCTATTCAGCAAACCCAAACGACCGCTCCGGGGAAACCGTTTTGAGTCAATTGAAGACATTAAACGTGTCTTACTATTTTTTGCCCACAGAAGTATATATATATATATATATATATTATTATGTATAAATATGTAAAATTGTTGATTGGTGAATTATTTTAGAACATTGGTGCATCAATTAAGATCGTTTTCAATGGAAACTTGTAGAAAAAATTACAAAAATTCCATTCAATTATAAGTTTAGAAACAAAACGATATAATAATGGTAATCGTAAAAACTCTTTAAACAAAAAAAATGGAACGAAAGAGGAACACGTGAGACCTTCCCTAGCTCCAATACGTGATCAAGGTGAAAAGTTCTCGGCCTGACAATGAAAGACTGCGATTTAAATTTAAAAAATGATTTTATTTTTCTACATAATCTCCCTTGAGTTCAACACACTTGGTCCAGCGTTTTTCGAACATCAATATTCATTCCCGGAAGTGAGAGTCTGGAAGGCTGTCAAAATACTCTTCTACGGTCCTTTCAACTTCTTCGTTGGATGTGAACCGCTTTCCAGAAACAAATTTTTTCAAATTTGGGAATAGATGGAAGTCTGAGGGTGCCAAATCAGGAGAATAGGAAGGATGGCAGAGCAAATCGTACCCCAAATCCCGCAATTTTTCCATCGCCAACGCACCCTTGTGTACGGGTGCGTTGTCCTGATGAAAGATGATTTTTTTCTTCTTCAAACCAGGCCTCTTCTCACGAATTTTGGCATCCAGCTGGTCAAGAAGGTTAGAGTAATATGCGCCTGTAATTGTTCTGCCTTTTTCAAGGTAATCAATTAACAAGATTCCTTTTGCATCCCAAAACACGCTGGCCATGACTTTTCTGGCAGATGCGATCGATTTCGCTTCCTTTGGCGCTGAACCACCGGCTTCCACCTACTGCTTCGACTGCTGTTTCGTTTCTGGCGTGTAATGGTGGACCCATGTCTCATCCATGGTGACAAATCGCCTCACAAAATCGGTCGGATTCTTGTTAAATCGGTCCAAAGAATGCTCCGAAAATCGTTTGCGCATTTGCTTTTGATCGACATTCAGCAAATGCGGCACCCATCTTGCGTAGAGCTTTCTCATCTCTAATTCTTTGTGCAAAATGTTTCGCACCCTTTCTTCCGATATCCCCACAGCCTCAGCTATCTCACTCACTTTCACTCGCCTATCGTCCAACACAATATCATGTACTTTTTCGATGATTTCTGGTGTGGTTGCGGTTTTTGGCCGTCCTTCACGTGGGTCATCTTCGAGGGACGTACGACCACGTTTAAATTCAGCTGCCCACTTTTTAACGGTTGACATCGAAGGAGCAGAGTTCCCGTACACTTTTGTCAACTTCGGATGAATTTCCATAGGGGTTAAACCATCCAATACAAAGAATTTTATAACAGCACGATATCCATTTAAAAAAATAACACGCACGACGTCTACTACAAAAATTCTTGCAAACAAACTACTTGAGAAAACAAGTTGAAAGTTTTCATATGAACTAAAGACACATGCAGCCACGCAGGAAACATAAATTTCTGTTAATTGTAACGTCATCTCTGTGTCAGGCCGAGAACTTTTCACCTTGCCCATGTAACTGCATCCGCCATGATAATCTTATTATCAAATTTTGGATGACTTCTTGAGGAATATTGTACCACTCGAAAAGAACATCTTGCTTCAATTCCTGGAGATTACTAGGAACTAGTAAATGTCTCCTTACTGATCTTTTTAGAACATACCAAACATGCTCAATTAGATTTAAGTATAGGTTTCGTGGTGGACAATCCATAACTTAAATATTAGCTTGTCTAGCGATATGGGGCCTTAAATAGATGATCTTACATTAAAATGAACGAACAGTGATTAACTCTCTTCAAGCGCCAATGCATCAATGCCTTTCCAGAGCATTCTTGATCCACTACCAAAGGATTTCTTTTGAGAGACTGTGCAGTCATGATGTCTTTGTCCAGTTCTTCGCAATACTCTCTCGCGACCATCTGGAGATTTTAAACTTACTCTAGTCTCGTCTGAGAACAAAATCTTAGACTATCCAATCTGCACGATTTCCGGCAAATCTCAAACATTGTACCCTGTGTGATGCAGTAAGTAATGGTACAACAACAACAATGGTAGGTCTCCTGCTACTCAATCGTACTTCCCTCAAGCTTCTCCTTACAGTTAAAACAGAAACTCTGACAATTCTGACTGCTTCGAGCTGGTTAATGAGCTTGAGAGTGCTTGTTATTCACATTTTTCTGAAGACTTGCAGTTGTAGGAAACGATCATATTTAACGCTTGTGAGTTGTTTTCTACATTGACCACATCTTTTTGAGTGCGATCCGGTTTCCCCGAATCTTTTAACCATTCGAATGGCTTACGCCCAGCAAATTAGCCATAATGCGATGTACGTGCTTCTCCTAACAAAGTTGAAGATCTTATATATTCGTCGTTGGTTAAGTGATGTGATTTTGAACTTAAATTCTATACATGCATGCTTATGTACCAATGAGAATTTTCAGTATTTTCGCGAAACTTTCTTACCTCCTTTAAAAATTGGAATATGGATAGCTGTGTGTAAAAGAAGAATCATTGATCCACGATTTTTGGAGGGAAATATTAATGGGGAAACATCGCAATAATATTCTTGAACTGTTTATAAACCAACTTTTAACCACGAACCCAACCCAACACGATTTTTTTAGATCACACGTTGCAAAAGCTACTCTGGCATATCTGCAAGAATTCTTCGATAATAGATTGATTAGTAACAACATATTTCCTCCAAGACTGTGCTATTCAACACTTTTAGATTATTTTGCGTTTCCTTATTTAAAAAATTCAATTTTTAAATTTTCAGTTCGTAACGTTGACGATTTATGGAGCATGGAAGATTGATGTCTTGTATAATTAATTCTTCGATTCTAATGTCCACAAAAATCTCTTTTTCTAAGTGTTTATGTTCTGTTTTTATAATATGGCGACTTCTTTTAGTCTCCTTTGTAATTTTAGCAAATTCCTCTTTTGCTAAAATTTCTATAGGCGGTCAATTTAAACACATTCCTCTGCCAAATATTATGCATGATAATCCCATATCAATTCTATGCGATATTAAAGGTGTGTGCGACTATTAACAATTTAAAACGTACAAGGTTTTGAGAAAAATAATGGGAGATTTGATGACAAGTTACACTCCTACAATGAATTTCAACGTGACCGATTTTAAATGAAACTTTTCGCGTTGCTAACTCAAAAACTACTGTCGCCGAAAAGAATATTGGTCTTGCAAGGGGCATGATTGAACAGAACAGACATATTACTGTAAGGAGTATTCAAGGAATTTTACAGATTGATGTCCAGTTGCCTTCACATCAAAAACAAGGCAAGTAATATCATCTTACACAAACATTGGAAGACAAACAAGCTCTGCCTCTGTTGGATTTCCCACAATTAGACTCCAGTTCAAATAGAAGACCATGTGAGATGACGCAGGTCTACAATAGTCCTCCATTTGGCTACAATTCATGTTATCTAGCGCACTATTATTACGGGTTGTGAAACTTGATATTAAATGTCATTGATTAAATTACCCTTTTTTTTTAAATATTTGCTAATGCATTTTAATAAATTGTATCTAAGTACGCACCTCTTCTATAACCCGAAGCAATACATTTCCTTTCGACAGTTATTACTAGATCTTTCACAGCTTCATAGAACATAGTTCTGTTTTCAAATGCTACACACTTCACCAAATAATTTTCAGAGCATTCCATGAAACTATTCAATTGAGTGCACGTCCTCTTCAAGTCATTAGATAGTGCAGCTTCACGGATCGACGATAAATGTGTCTTGCACGCGTCCAATTCGTTTTCAGGACACTCATGGTAATCCATGGACAAACATATTTGCAGAAATAGGACAAGGAAAATACCAGCAATTATTACAGCCATATCTAGGTAGAATATGAGAGAAGAATGTTTTAATTAAAATTATATTTTAAAGATGTTAAAGATCTTGATTAACATGTCTATATGTGTAATAAAAGCAATCTTAAATTTATGAAAAAATTAATTGTTTATGGTGTTATGCTAAGGCTTAATAATAATCAATGTCAAATGCGGATACAGGATGTTAGGGTAGTAGTACAGGGTACTAGGAACGTTTTGCAATACAACTTTGTTTATTTAATTTTTTCAAAATAATTGCCTCTACACTCAACACACCTCTCCATCCTCCAAAACAAATCTTTAAACTACTTCTGCCAAGTTTCACTAGGGAGTAAAGCACACTCGTTGCCCAAATCCGCAGAAGGTCCTCATCACTGGAAAACCGCCTCCCTTTTAGCTTCATTTTTACATGCGGGAACAGTGCAAAGTCGCAGGGAGCAAGATCTGGACTGTAGGGACGGTGCTCGAGAAGTTTAAATCATGTCGTGGTCAAATATTCGGTGCAGGCTTTGGCGCGTCAAGCTGGAGCATTATCGTGATGGAGGAACCAGGTGTCCATTCTTGACTTTGGCCGCAGATTCTTCATAGATCCAATGACTTTAGGCAGGCACTGTTCAGTATACCACTTAGCCGTGACTGTCTTCTATGTGTCCAAAACGACGCGTTCCACAATTCCACTCGATTTGAAAAATACAGCTATCATTTTCTTCTTTACAGATTGGGATTTTCGGACAACTACGGGTGTGTCCTCATCATCAAAGACCCAAACTTTGCTTTGAGCTTTGGTCGGCACATCGTAATAGTACAGCCAAGTCTCGTCACCTCTCACTATGTTGTTCACATACCGAGATTGTCCCTTATTAAACTTTTTTAGCATCTCCCGGCACCAAGTCACACGTCGTGTCATCTACTCTTCAGTCAGTCGATGCGGCACCCAGAGAGAACAATGTTTCTTCACGTGCAAATGATCATGCAGAATGGAACGAATTGCTGGTGCATTTAGGCCTGAAGTACCCTCTATATGTTGTTAGGTCACTCGCCTGTCCTCGCCAAGCATTTTCCTCACAGTAGTAACGTTTTCCTCCGTAACTGACGTTCGCGGCCTTCCCAGTTAAATTTCCCCTTTGGAATTCTCTGTACCACCTGAATATCGTTGTGCGATGTGGGCAAACATCACCTAGCGCAAGAGTCTTTTCTTCGAAGCACTGGTCTATGTTTAAACCACGAACGAAATTATAACGCAAACTGCCCTTATCTCATTTCGTGACCACGATGCCATCGTAAGCACTTTACACTCTCACTGCTAATGAATAACTGAGCCCATCGACATGGCACGGCGGCTACTGTACACAACAAGCAGCTTTCTACGATTCATTGTTGCGTCATATTGTAAAACTTTCCCAGTACCCTTTGTATATTAGTGCCAATTAATAATGTATTCTTTTCTTTTTAATATGTTGGTCACTTAATTTATATTTAACGATATTCCGAAAGATGTTCCCATCTTTTTCTTATTTTACTTAGTTATTGCTTCTTTTTACTTCTTCCTTAGATCTCTGTTATTGCCTATGAGGTTATACGCTCGAAACGAATGCCTTGAAAATTTTACATGACAATTGGGGCATGAAGAAGGTATTTGCACGGTGGATTCCCAAATTTTTTATACATAAAATAATGTTAGGTGGGGAAATAAAAGAAATGAAATCTTTTCTATGTTAATAATATAGTTCAGAATCAAAGACTTGAATAGAAGGGATATGTAATATATGTAGGAGATAAAACTTTGACGACAAAGATAAGAAATGATAATTTTGGAAAATGTCTAAATACAGGCGCTGTTGGGAAAGTGATGATCACCTAAGCAAAAACTCTCTGAGAAAGACAAATTTTGAAACTGTTTCAGACGGAAAATATTTTATTGTTGTCTTTGTCGAGTTTATAAGGCCTTTCTTCGCCAAATAATTAGGAGATCCAGCCTTGACCTATCTGATTTGAAGATTATTTTGCATGACCGTCGAAATAAATTATTTTCTGAAAGCACGAGACAACTGGCGAAAATGTGAAACAAGGGTATGAGTGCAGAATGAAGTTGCATAGAAAAATAAAATATTAATTTGAGCAAGTTTTTTCTTCTTTCTTATATTTACTTTTTACATCAGTTACCATCAATCGGCATTATACTACAACATGCTGTTCTTCGGAATGCGGTTGTGAGTGATAGACTGACACTCCAATATCTTTTATGGCACATTTCATCTGATTTTAACTTAGGTTTGTGTCACGACTGTTATGCGACATTGTTTCTGTTCATCGCAACATCTATAGAGAATTAAAAGAATAGTTTCGAACTGTTTTAGATTTTTCTTGTAAGCTCGTCATAAGTGACGATAGTTGGGTTTCTGGGTATGATGATCATAGGCAAGCCATCCCAACCCTGTAACATTGTGGGATTATCTTATGGCACATGCCAGTGGGTTTTACTAGAAGAATTGAACACGAGGAGGATAGCAGAAAAGATTGCTAAGAGATGTCTGTAGAGAATTGAAAGAATATATTCGAATTGCACCAGATTTTCTTTATAAGACAGCCATTGGTAACAAAAGTTGGGTTTATGGATATGTTCTTGAAACCAAACAACAATCGTCACAAAGGAAGAGTATACCTTCGCCTCGACCAAGGAAAATAAAGTGAAAGGCAACATCAAGTCTTTACTGATTCGTTTTTTTTAGATATTTAAGGATTATCTCAAAAGTTCGTTCCTCCAGGTGCAAATGATTAAAGTAGAATTTGATCGGAATGAACTGATATGAGACGAAAATATCCAGGAAAATGGAAGAGGAACGGTTGGGTTCTCCAACATAACAACGCGAGGCCACATACCGCTTTTATCATACAGCAGTTTTTGGTGAAAAACAACGACTGTTTTCATCCAGCCTATTCGCTCCACTGGGCTCATTACGACTTCTTCGTCTGTCCAAAGATGAAAATAAAATTGAAAACGCGGAGATTTAACGCGATGAAAGAGATTGAAACTGGAGCATAGAACCGAAATCTTGATATAAATTGGTTAGAAAATACCAAAATACAATTCACTTCCGTCACCTTTAAAGTAGTCCCATTACCACCAAAGAAATGCATTCTGGAAGTCTTGTAACGAGTGAGCAACAATGATTGGCCTGTTCTTTTACTACTTTCCGCGCGCCCCATATCAGTACTTACTTCCTTTTTTCTATCCGAAGTTAGCAGTTTAGTAATTTCTAGTGAGTTTTCCTATTCCATGTTTATATCATTAACCTTTCATTGACGTGCAGTGTACAGAACTTGTTTTGTGATTAACATCAATTATTTATACTTATATGCTAGCGTTCATCAGTCTTTTTAAAGTCGTCAGTTCACATATACGCAGCGAAAATGCCGTTTTCACAGTAATATTTGTTGTTTACATTAGTAGCTAGCATATTTTTATTATAATTATTAGAATTGCGTAAGACACTGTCTAATTTCACTTTAAAGAGGAAGTAAATATTGAGGTGACTTCCAGAATGCATTTCTTTGGTGGTAATGGGACTGTTTTGAAAGTGAATAAAGTGAATTGTATTTTGGTATTTTCCAACCTATTTATAGCAAGATTTCGGGAACTTTTAGGTACGTAAAAACTGGTAAATACATTTGAAACTAGATCAATATAACAAACAAAGACAGCATTGTTATATATGGCTTAAAGTTTTAAGCTACTTTTTGGGAAACACCAATTTGCTTAATTATAACAGCGCTGCAATATTACACGAAACTCTGAAGAATTTTACGAAGGCAATGGTTATAAGAAGTTTAGACATTTAAGGAGGTATTTTTAATAAACTTTATGTATGAGAATCGATCAATTATACATTTAGGGCTAGACAAACAGTGCCAAGTATTTATGAGAGAAATTTTAAACGATTTTTTGGGAAACACTAAAGCACTTAATTTACAAAACGATTCCACTAAAGACATGTTGTTGAAACAATAAATTTTGCACACGATACCTAATATTTTTCAAACTTACAACAGAAGAAAAAAAGACACGGTGCTCACCTGTTGTATAAAAATTAACTCTCTTTTACTGTAATTATGACCTTTCAAAAATAGAAATGAAGACACCTTACTTCCGAAACACACTATTTTTTTATACACATTCAGTTCAATCACTCAAAACTTGCTTAGAGTTACGCAAACACCTACTGTTCTTAGATATTCATTCTTTTTAATTTAGATCGCGAATATATGTGTATACGTCATTATACATCAAGGAACTATTTTGCTAGGTGAACTCGTTTCAAGTTATTGCGAATTTAATTTTTTAATTACTTGAATTGCATTGAAAATAGCAATTTAAATTCTGAAGATTTAAATTAATTCAACACTAGAAGAGTAATTTTATATCACTCGATTACAGGCTAAAGCGACGATCTTTCATCAGCTGTTAAATGCATATTCTATTGTCGTACGTTTTATTTTTGGAAACATTGAATATCAAATACGTATGCATATGTACGCTACGCTATCTTCAAACGTAAATTTGAATGCAAACAGAGTGTGGAATGTCGAGATTTTTAACCCTGAAAACTAGATTTTACAAATAATAAAGTTAAGAGACTATTTAAACTTGCATTTTCTTCGTGTTAAATAAAATAGGAGTTAGTTATTTGTAGATACCAGGATTGTGGCATTAAATGGTGGAATAGTTCAAACTTGTACTTAAGTTCATGAAGGAGACGGCCCATGAACTTAATGTTATAACACAGAGCTATTACAAAAATGATACAAAGGGTACTAGAAAAGTTTTGCAAAATGACGCAACAATGAATCGTAGGAAGCTGCTTGTTGCTGCATGTTGAGACATGTTCATACGTGCATAGTAGCCGCTGCGCCATGTCGATGGCCTCAGTTATTCATTAGTAGTGAGAGTGTAAAGTGCTTGCGATGGCATCGTGGTCACGAAATGAGATAAGGGCAGTTTTGCGTTATAATTTCGTTCGTGGTTTAAACATAGACCAGTGCTTCGAAGAAATGACTCTTGCACTAGGTGATGTTTGCCCACATCGCACAATGATATTCAGGTGGTATAGAGAATGCCAAAGTGCAAATTTAACTGTAGAGTATGCTGAGAGGCCGGAAAAGCCACGAACGTCAGTTACGGGGGAAAACGTTACTACTGTGAGGAAAATGCTTGGCGAGGACAGACGAGTGACCTGCCAACAGATATAGGGTACTTCAGGCCTAAATGCACCAGCAATTCGTTCGATTCTGCATGATCATTTGCCCGCGAAGAAACATTGTTCTCTCTGGGTGCCACATCGACTGACTGAAGAACAGATGACATGACGTGTGACTTGGTGTCGGGAGACGCTAAAAAAGTTTAATAGGGGACAATCTCGGTATGTGAACAACATCGTGACAGATGACGAGACATGGTTTTACTATTACGATGTACCGACCAAAGCTCAAAACAAAGTTTGGGTCTTTGATGATGAGGATACGCCCGTAGTTGTCAGAAAATCCCGATCTGTAAAGAAGAAAATGATAGCTGTGTTTTTCAAATCGAGTGGAATTGTGGAACGCGTCGTTTTGGATACACAGAAGATAGTCACAGCTAAGTGGTATACTGAACAGTGCCTGCTTAAAGTCATTCAAGTCATCAAGAATGGACACCTGGTTCCTCCATCACGATAATGCTCCAGCTTGCCGCGCCAAAGCCTGCACCGGATATTTCACCACGACAGGATTTAAACTTCTCGAGCACCGTCCCTACAGTCCAAATCTTGCTTCCTGCGACTTTGCACTGTTCCCGCATGTAAAAATGAAGCTAAAAGGGAGGCGGTTTTCCAGTGATGAGGACCTTCGGGCTTGGGACGAGTGCGCTTTACACCTTAGTGAAACTTGGCAGAACTGGTTTAAAGATTGGTTTCGGAGGATGGAGAGGTGTACCGAGTGTAGAGGAAAATACTTTAAAAAAATTAAATAAACAAAGCTGTATTGCAAAACTTTCCTAGTACCCTTTGTAATGACAGAAACTATAATATAGTCTGAAACTTGTTCAAAACTCAGATACAATATATCTAGCGCTCGTTTGTATACAAGCCTTCAACTTCGCAATGCTTATATGTTTTAACCAATCAGAAAACGATTACACGTATTGATCACGTAATTTATTAGTCCATCTGTTCGTTTATGTGCTGATCACGTATATTTACGTTTGCGTGCTGATCACATATATTTATTAGTCTATCTGTTCGTAGTAGAGACTATACTCGAGCAAATTGTAAATACTTTTCTCGTAGGTGAGTGTATAACAACAATAATAACACAAAATATATTGCTTATATTTTTTTTATTGCGAAATAAACTATGAATAGATAGTTCATACTGTATTTCGCTATTTGTATGCTCACGATGCATGCATTTTCGACATCGCAACAGCCGATATATGCTGGTGACGCCACTGCTGAAGATAGCCTTTCTAACTTTGTTCGCCGCCCATGCATGGTGTGTAAATATCTTCGCTTTATTTATTACTAATGTTGCAAATTCTTGGCGGCGCATCAGAGACGTCTGGAGTAGGGAAGTGTGCGCCAAGTTAATACACAGAGGTATTGTTGATAACTAAGCTAATTTTTTTAAAGAAAATCGTTAGTTGGGGGAACTTGGGAATCTATCTCACACACGTATTAAAAAATGAAACCAATAAAATATAATAATTTATTACATTTTTTAAACAATATATAATAATGATCATACAAATGAAAACTAAAAATATATTATTAACTAATTACTATTAGACATGTAAAAATATTTTAAAGAAGTTATATCTTGTGTATAAACTATGCATGATGTATTCAAACTTGTTTACAGGAAGTCCCAATAATTTTTCATTTACTGAGGTGGCAGAAAAAAGAAATTATTACGTCTATATTGACGTAATCTTTACATTTTCAAACCACACAATATTTTCACTATATTTGCTTTTGTTGATGATCTATTTCATTTACATTTTTCACATAATAATACTCAAGATTTTTAATTGTAAAACTCACTTTTAGCCAACACATTTTTGTTTATATACAAATATTCCTGCTGTATGAATCTTTTTAATGACAAATATCTCAACAACCATATACCTCGCACATGTATAACTAAAATAATAGAGGAATTCGAACAGCGTGGACTCGTCGAAGTGTATGTTCTAACATAGCGAATGAAATAGAACAAGTTCTTTTAGACCTTTTAAATGTTCCTCAACAATAGAGCCAACAAATTACAGACAATCATAATATTAGCCATGGAACTGTATTAAGGGTTTTAATGAAGGAAAATTATCATCCTTACAAAGTTAATCGCGTACATGAACTTAACGAAGGTAATTGCAATTATCCCTTGAAATTTTGTAAAGCTATGATTGAAAAAAAAATAATCAGCGAAATTTAAGTTACATTACCTTCAGTGACGAAGCTATTTTCTTTTAAAATGGTGATGTTCACATATAAAATTGACATTGAGTCATTAATATCTTCACTTGATGCCCGAGTTATACCCACTATCCAGAGAAACTAAATGTTTTGGGCTGGTTTTACAAGATATCATATTTTAGGACCACATTTCTTCGATAATTTTCGCTTCAAACTTATACCTATCTTGCTCAAACATTCCCAAATGAAATTGACGCAAATATCCTCGCTTTCAATATTTGGTTTCACCACTTCATGCATTTTCTGTCTAGCAATATCTATCTGAAGTATTCCGCAAGAGATGGATTGATAGATGTGGATATTTAAAGGTATTGAAGGTGTCTTTGAAATTCAAGAGTTGAAGAATCATATAACTTTGGAATGCGGGAATATTAATCAGTGCACTAAAGACACTGTTCTAAATGAATTTTATAATCGTCTTTTCGACTCTCAAGAGTTTAATGGGTGGCAGTTCTAACATTTGATATTTTTTGGTCATGTTGGAAGTAACTTGTCTTTCTCAGCTGTCGAGTTTAATCTACTATCATGTAATAAAGTTTTACGAGACAGGAATCACGAAGGCATCAGATAAATGAAAAAAAAAACATTAAACGTAATATCTAATATATATATAAAAAAAAGAAATAGTTTTTTTCTTTTAAAATATTCACAAACTTTTCGATCAACCCAATACGAATCGGTAGAATTAGTTCAATTTTCTGGTCTTGGCATTCTAGAATGAAATGTTTTTGTACGTCAAAATTTAACTATCAAAGAAATATTACTTATTAAAACGAATATAAATTCAATATGAAGTCATTCGGTTACCAATGCATAACAATATTACAATTTATTTTCTTAAAATTTATTGCGAAATTAAAAATACGTATCTAAGTGTGCTTTCTGGTTTTATTTTTTCTTTTGTGATTATATATGTAATGAAGGCATTGGATAAAAGTTCCGATTTGGAGTACTGGGTATCACCAGTTTCCTTTAATAAAAAACATTTGGTTATTAAATATTACAAAATTTCATTGGAACATATTATTGTTAGAACACTCTTAGTAGTCCAAATAATGTCGAAACAATAAGAAGCGGTCCGATGTGAGCTCCATTAGCTCCCCCTGCAGAAAAAACAGATAAGTGTTATTCTTTTATATTGTAAGTAGTGAATTGTTAATCTAGCCCTGTCTGAAGATTTATTTAAAGCAATGTAATTGAAACTGAATATTTAAGACTTATCCAAAAAGATCTAACTAAAAAATTCCTCTACCAAACCTGAATTTACATTAAATGAAATAAATTGTATACTTAAAAACAAAAATTAAAAATAATTTCAACGGTGCTATACAAATATCACATACCAGGTTGTTCAATAAACTTTGTCGTTCGATAAGAGATGGCGCTGTTAGTTCGTCGTTTTATTTTTATAAAAATTGTACTATTAGGTGCTCGCTGTTTTTTTTTTATGAAAATGCAACTTTATTGTGAAAAAATGTTTACAAATGAATCATTCAAAATATTGCCCATCGCTAGCGACAACCTTTTCCCATCGTTCTGGCAGAGCTCGAATACCGTCACGGTAGAAGTGTTCGTCTTTTGAAGCCATTTTGAGATGTCTTGATATGAGCGGAACTGCTGATTAGCCAGACCATGTGCCATCGAACGGAACAAGTAATAATCGGACGGCGCAATATCTAGGGCGTTTCTAAGTAGGTTTTAACGAGTTTGGCAACGTGAGGCCGAGCATTGTCATGCTGTAGAATCACTTTTTCGTGCCTCTGCTCGTATTGTGGCCGCTTTTCGCGCAGTGCTCAGTTCAATCGCATCAATTGAGTTCGATACCGTTCCCCAGTGATGGTTTCGTTCGGTTTCAACAGCTAATAATAAATAACACCGCCCTGGTCCCACCAAAACCTTCGCAGCGTGAATATTCGGCCGATGGGTTGCTGTAATGAATCTATTTTTCGTCACCCGTAACGATGCGATGAAGAAAACCTTTCCTTTTTTGCCGCTGGAGCAGTTGTTCACAGGCGAAAAAGCGACGCTCAACGTCTCTTGGCTTCAAATCATAAGGAACCCAAGTTCCTTGTTTTCGAATCATTCCCAACGCATGCAATCGCTAGGAAATGGCTTGGCGAGTAACTTCTAATGCTGGAGCAAGCTGTTTTTGCGTTTGGCACGGATCCTCATCGAGCAATGCCACTAATTCAGCGTCTTCGAAGGTTTTTGGTCTTTACGGCACGTTGTTTCACTTAGAGCAGCATCTCCGTAAACTTTTTGGAGTTCTCGATGCGCTTCAGCCGCCGTTTTCTTCGAATAAAAGAAGAAAAGCAACATGACGATTATTTGGCACAAAATCAGACATTTTCACACAACCTAAAGTATATGACGCAAAAACGAAAATCACTAATGTGTCAAAACAGTTTCTTTACCATATGTCTAATTTTGGTTCATGACGTTTTGGTTATGTCACAATCGACCAGCACTTACTACTGGAGCCATCTCTTGAAAAACAGCGAGAACTTAGTTGCGCACCTAATAGAAATAATAAAAAGGATTTTGTGCGTCGTTTCATCACTATGGATGAGAGTTAGGTCTTCCACCATGTTTGTTAATCGAAACAAGAGACTAAGAAGTGATGTGAACCCGATATTCTGGTTCCGAAGCGAGTTAGAGTCCAGAAATCAGCCAAGAAGGTGTTAACATCAGTTTTTTGGAATGCAAAAAGAATCTAATATCGATGAATCGATAAATTATTTTTGAAACTTTTTGGACCAGTTGGATGTAAAAATTCGTGAGAGAAAACCTGGTTTGCAAAAGAAAAAAATCATTTTGCAAAAACCATTGCCAAAATCAGACCATCAAAGTACGAATTATTGCAACATCCACCCTATTCGTCAGATTTAGCTCCCTCTGACTTCTGGCTGTTCTTACATCTCAAAAAATTCATGGGTGGAAAACGATTTTCATCGGACAAAAAAGGTAGTAGTAGCCGTGGAAGCGAATTTTGACAGTCTTATGGATTCTCACTTTAGGGATGGAATCCATAAATTAGATCACTGGAATAAGTGTATTGTAGTTTAGGGAGGTTATATTGAATAATAAAATGTATTTCAAACCATAAAATCGTGTTTTTGCTTATCGAACGAGAAAACTTATTGAACAACCTGGTAGTTGATCGAATATCTTTTACCCTATAAAGCCCGAGGGACATTCTTCCCGAACTTTCACATTTTATGATAGGTCCAATTATTTGACGTAGTATTAACATAACACACCAAAATGAAGACCGAGAATTATTTTGAAGAGTTTTATATTAACGTATGATAAATGATACGTTCGCGACAAAAAAAAAAAAACAGAAACTAAAGAAATACACGGAAAAGTGTGTCATGCATGATACATTCTGCAACATCGGGTTTTGTATAGTCCATATTACACTTAGTGCGTACAAGTTTTGCGCATTTACCTTTTAGACCAGCTCTCACATTAATATATTCTAACTTGATATATCGGGGCCCTGTAAGAACAGAAAGTGTTATTCTATGTATGATACAAAGACCAACAAACAACGTATCTACATATGTATCAGCCAATCCCACCATTTATACAAATTCAACCAAAGTTAACGAAAAACTTATTATAACATGAAAAGAATTGAATATAGGTATAGGGAATATTACTATGTATTGATGTAGTTATGTATTGATGTAGAGGTTAATTCTGCATTTGAATATGAAAAAAAATATGTGGCATTATTTTCGAAAAACAAAAGCTTTGGTGAACGTTTAAAGTACAGTAGTGACCGCTTATAATGAACCCGGCTATATTGAATTCTCGGTTATTATAAACCGTTTTAGATGGCCAAATAAATCGTCCCTTAAATTCAATGTATTTTTTTTCGCTTGTAATGAACTCGCATATATTGAACTTTCGCATATAATGAACCATATTTTACGTTTCAATTGAAAATGTGCCGCTTATAATGAACTTTATCGCTCGAATGGGAATCCCCCGAAAACTCCGTTACTTCAAAAACGCGGTGCCTGTCAGTCCTTCCCCTTCAGTCTGTCTCACAAATTAGTCACGTTATGTTGTCCGTTCGTGTTACAGTATTTACCTGTAACTGTAGCTTGCGGCTTTATAAACATGGCGCCAAGTGATAATCAAAAACAAAAGCGCAAAGTTTTCACTTTAGAAAGAAAGTATGAAATTATTAAAAAATTACAAAGTGGTTTAAAACAAGCTGATATGTGTAAGAATCTGAATTTAAACAAGTCGACGGTTTGTATGATTTGGAAAGAAAGAGATAAAATACTCAAGGATTATTATGAACAAAAAAATTCTAATGCCAAAAAAATTAGAAAATCAGCTCACGATGAAGTGGATAAAGGGCTTTTGTTATGGTTTTCTCAGCAAAGAAGTACGAATACGACGATTACCGGTGCTGTACTGCAAACAAAAGCAGAAGACTTGGGAAGCAAAGTGGAAGATAGCGATTTCAAATATAGTCGAAGCTGGATCGAAAGATTTAAAAAACGCCACGATATCAACAGTGGAAAAGTTGTAGGCGAAGCAGCGTCAGTTAATATGGAAGTAGTAGATGATTGGTTGCAAAATAAATGGCCCAACATACGACAAAATTATGAAGACCACGACATCTTCAATGTAGATGAAACGGGTCTATTCTACATGCTAATGCCCAACAGAACGTTGAAATTTTATTGCGATAGTTGCATTGGTGGAAAACTATCAAAAGAAGGGCTCACGGTTTTGGTTGCAGCAAATTTTACTGGCACAGAAAAAAGGAAGTTACTTATTATTGGCAAGTCCCAAAACCCACGTTGTTTTCGCGGCAAACGATTGCCTGTAAAATACAGTTCAGATATTTTTTGTAACGAATTGCGCTATTGGGATAATGAATTAAAGAGAAAAATTATATTACTAATAGATAATTGTCCAGCGCACCCTGAGGTAAAGCATTTTAAATTCATTAAATTGGTGTTTATACCTCCTAATACCAGTTCCAAATTACAACCAATGGATCAAGGCGTTATCCACAGTTTGAAGAGCAATTATCGACGAATTCTTCTTTCAAAAATAATGATTAATAGCAGTGCAGAAGGCAGTCGTATTAGTCTTCTTGATGCGGTGAACTGTATTCACATGGCATGGCAAAACGTCACAGCAAAAACAATAACAAATTGTTTCAAACATGCAGGATTTCTTAAGCATTGGAACAAATTCGATGACGATGATGAAATCCCGTTAAGTAAGTGGCTAAAGAGAACGGATCTTGATAATGTTGAAAATAATGGTGATGGTCTACCTGTAACTGTGGAAATGGATGCTAATTTTGAAGATTATGTGCGTATCGATGAGAATGTTATGTGTACTGAAACTTTGTTAGATGACGATATTGTTGCTTGGGTACGTTCAAAATCAGCAACTAATACGAGTGACAGTGAGAATGAAGAAGAGAATAATGAAGCTGAAGGTAGTGCTGCTAATGCGTCATTACCGCAAGTGCCCATTGTAAAGATTGTGCAAAATATAGATGTTGTACATAATTTTTTACAAATGAATGAAGCTCCAGATAACATTTTGAACAGCCTGGCTAATGTAGAAATGTATTTGAATGATATTTACGTAACTTTGTCTTATAAACAGTCTAAAATAGGTGACTACTTTAAACAACCTGTTAAATAATAATTTTTTGTTCATTTAAATTATCAGTATACAATACAAGAATCGTTTGTACTAATTTATTTTTCAAATTTATTTTTTGTTACATATAATGAATTTCAGCTATAATGAACCATTTCTAGTGGCCAGTTCATTATAACCGGACACTACTGTAATTCAAATGTTATAAACACTCTGATTACAACGCGTTTCAAGTAATTCGCCTCCCATCAGGTAAACTTGCGTTATTAACTAACGATTCTTTGTGGACTTATCGTAACATTTCAATACAGAAAAGTGGTGAAAAAACAATACTTCGCTCTTTCGTTCAAACATACGAACAAAAGAATACTTCCGACTACACCTCGCTGAAATCAGTAACAAAATCACTATGTGTAAATAGACGAACATTTTAAAATTGTACCGACTTGAACGTTTAAAGAATCATTTAAATGTTATATACAGGGTGTTATATCTGAACGAAAAAGGGAGATATTATTTTTTCATCAAAATTATCAATTTGAACAATGCATTAATAGAAAAACGTCCAGAATGGGCCCGAAGACACGGTGAAGTGATTTTACAACACGATTACGCACCGTCTCACATAGCAAAACTGGTCAAGGAAGGTTGAAAGCACTTGGATTGGACATAATATCGCATCCGCCGTACTCTCCAGACCTTGCCTCGTCTGACTATTACCTTATCGCATCAATGGGACAAACGCTTGCAGAGCTCCACTTCGCCAATTTCGCAGAAGTTAGAAAATGGGAGTTTTTTTTGGGATGGCATCCATAAATTGCCTGAAAGATGGGCAAGATATGTAAAATCAAATGGCCAATACTGTGAATAAATAAATTTTTCTTGAAGACTATGTATTTTTTTTTACGAAACAAACCGGTAATGACTTTCCAGTACACCTAGTATGTTGGCTATTATAAATATATCAATTACATTTGTGTGCACACACACACACAACCAAAAAAACAACTCTATATGCTATGCGCACCAGTACAACGCGAAAGCAACAACGGTAGCCATGAAAAATGTATATCTATGATATTAAACAATATATTATTACAAATCGTGCAATTTTCCAGCATTCAAGAACAGCTTGAAGTCCTCAACGAGAGATTAAATAGAAAACATAAAGACCTGACAAAGTCGTAAGTGCAATATTTTACCAAAAAAGAAGAATTATAATCGTGAGCAACTACGGGTTGTTGCTTGGGAAGTATCAGGGTCAATGACATTCCAAGGAAGGAGAGCAGTCTCGTTATTTAATTGCCATACATCCCTTTCATTTAATCTGGCACGCAAGGGATGCGGACGCTCCAAACTCGGATTGTAACGGCCAAAACGCGAAACCTCCACGTTGGGCACTGGTAAACTGCGAATGATACATTGCGATATATTTAAGCCATGTGTAGTTCTTTCCATCGGATCATGAGATTCAATTTCAGTTACATTAAAAAGAATAGTGTTCCTCACGCAGTTATTTCTCTTAACTCCTGCAATAGTTTCTCGAAAACTGAATCACTGACGCTATCAGAATTTTTTACCCAATGATCATTTTTCATAGTTAGAATCGCAGATTTAATTTCATTGATATCATTACTCAACATATTACAATTACACCGCGACCAAGACAAGCCCTTTTTTGTAAGTTTTGGGGAGTAGGGAATAATTAAGAAAATCGCCTTAAAATATCTTATAGAATTCAAATATGCAATGAAAAGTACGTCCTTCTATTTAAAATAAAGCTACCGAGTTGGTAGCGATTTCCGGTTTAACCGGAAATGAATTGGAAAATGTTTACTTATAATAGAATATGAGAAAATTTAGACCTACAATAAAATGTCCAAAAAAGGGAAATTTAGCAGTACTCCCAATACCAATGAATGATTCTAATCACCATGTATAGGTAGTATTGGGTTGGCAACTAACTACTTTCGGTTTTTACTGATAGAGAGCGTTGCTTTATTTTTTGTATAACGTATGTTAGTGCTGTACTTTACCGTTTGTCGCGTGATACTAGTCACATTGACGTAACTTCAGAAGCAAGTAGTGCGTGATTTTTATTAAAGCTATTAGTTGTGGGTTAATTTTAAATGGAGTGCAGAAACGAACATTTTCGACATATTTTACTATTTTATTTCCGTAAAGGAAAGAAAGCTGCTGCGGCTCACAAAGAGATATGTGAAGTTTATGGTGCTAATTGCTTAACAGAGCGCACGTGTCAGAATTGGTATAAAAAATTCCATTCTGGAGATTTTCCCTCAAAGATGAGCAACGTTCTGGTCGGCCTACTGAAGTTGATGATGACCAAATCAAAGTCATAATTGAAGAGGATCGTCATATAACTGTTCGAGAGGTTGCGGAGAGGCTACATGTATCGCACACAACAATTGAAAAACATTTAAAATGTCTTGGGCTAGTTAAGAAGCTTGATATTTGGGTATCTCATGAATTGAAGAAATTCATTTAACACAAAGAATCAATTTTTGCGATATGCACCTTAGACGAAATGAAACCGACCCTTTCTTAAAAAGAATCATCACTGGTGATGAAAAATGGGTCCTGTACAGTAACATAGTTCGCAAACAATCATGGAGCAAACACGATAAACCAGCTCAAACCGCATCGAAAGCTGAATTGCATCCAAAAAAGATCATGCTGTCAGTTTGGTGGGATTACACAAAGGTGTTGTGTTTTTTGAGCTGCTTCCAAGAAACCAAACGATCAATTCTGATGTTTACTGTCAACAATTAATAAAACTGGATGAAGCAATCAAAGAAAAACGGCCAGAATTGTCAAATCGGAAAGGTGCAGTTTTCCACCAAGATAATGCAAGGCCTCGCACATCTTCGGCAACTCGTGGGAAACTAATGGAGCTTGGCTGGGAAGTGATGCCACATTCCCCATACAGCCCTGATCTAGCACCATCTGATTACCATTTATTTCGAAGTTTGCAGAATTCTTTGATTGGTAAAACTTTCACAAATGACGATGACCTTCACTCGCACCTGGTTCACTTTTTTGCTGATAAGGAGCAGATATTTTATGAGTGCGGAATCATGCAGCTGAAAGAAAGATGGCAAAAGGTCATTGAGCAAAATGGAAAATATATAATTGATTAAAAACTATTCTTTGTTTAAAAAAAAGTGTTTTATTTTATACTACAAAACCGAAAGTACTTAGTTGCCAACCCAATATAATTATATTTGGTTATTTTTCATAGACTTAGACATTTAAGACGTTATTTAGTACGATAAACAAAAAGCAACTGCAATGAAATCAATTATAATCGAACATACCTCTCCTGTAGTAACCTTCATCAGCACATAATTCTTCACCAACAGCGAGTATGTCTTTAGCTTGTTTAATTAATGTAGACTGTTTCTCTGTTATTTGACATCTATCTAGGAAATATTTAGAACAATCCACGTAATTGTAGAACACCTCGCATGCTGCTCTTGGATGATTGTCGCGTACAGCGTACTCCAACATTTGGAGTAATGCTACGCACTGTTGCAACTCGTCTGGAGTACAGCCGCTGTTGACAGATGAAAATCTTTGAAGAAACAGAATGAGGAAAATTCCACTCATCAAAACCATATCTAGAACAAATGACACAATGGCGTTAACAATAATAATAAGAAAATACAACGAAGAAGACTTAAACATATCGTTAGATACGTTAAAGCGAAAACTGTAAGTATACTCATATAGGCTTAAAAAATACAAAATTGGTAATTCCGACTGTCCACATTACAATGCTCACTACGTGAGTTGTCTTTTAAGTGTTGCATATAAAACAGTAGATAGCTTTTAAAGACTTCATTGTCTTTCGAAGTATTCTCCAGGAAGATTAATGCACTTTTGCATGCGCTCGAACCAACTCTAGAAGCAGTTGAACCACTCGTTTGTTGGTACAGCCAAAACTGCGTTTTCGAAGGTATCGACTGCTTCTTCTGACGACTGGAACTTTTGACCACGCAGTCCGTTCTTGATTTTCGGAAAGGCAAAAGAATCGTGATAGTACGGCCAAGTCTCGTCACCTGTCACGATGTTGTTCACATACCGAGATTGTCCCTTATTAAACTTTTTTAGCATCTCTCGGCACCAAGTCACACGTCGTGTCATCTGCTCTTCAGTCAGTCGATGCGGCATTCAGAGAGAACAAAGTTTCTTCACGTGCAAATGATTATGCAGAATCGAACGAATTGCTTGTGCATTTAGACCTGAAGTACCCTCTTGGTAGGTCACTCGCCTGTCCTCGCCAAGCATTCTTCCTCCGTAACTAACTTCGCGGCCTTCCCGGCCTCTCAGCATCCTCCATAATTAAATTTCCCGTTTGTAATTCTCTACACCATCCGAATAGCGATGTGGACAAACATCACCTAGTGCAAGAGTCATTTCTTCGAAGCACTGGTCCATGTTTAAACCACGTACGAAATTATAACGCAAAACTGCACTTATCTCATTTCGTGACCACGATGCTATTGCAAGCACTTTACACTCTCACTGCTAATGAATAATTGAGCCCATCGACATGGCGCGGCGACTACTATGCACGTATGAACATGTCTCAACGTGCAGCAACAAGCAGCTTCCTACGTTTCATTGTTGCGTCATATTGCAAAACTTTCCTAGTACCCTTTGTATATCCCGGCTGTGAATCAGTTCTTGTAAAGTTTTTCATCGATAAAAATACATATTCTTACATCAACGAGAAATTGGGGAACTAATCGAAAAATGGAAAAAACGAGCAGTATATAATCAACTGAATTTTGGAAAAACGGACAATATATAATGTACTGAATTTTTTGAAAAATACTAAATGAAATAGGAAAAGCATTAAATTCAATTAAAAAAAAAAAATATCTCATGCTGAACAGATTGCATAATTTTGTGGTACCGACAAGAATTTTCTTTAGAAATACTATTAATAATATTAAAATTATTTAGGTGACTGTTTTTATGCATTGTAGTGTACAGATATTAAAAAAATAACGTGTAATACTCACCTGCTGCTTTCCGAGGTATCACTTCGTAAAATAACCGAAGACTTCTGAAAGACGCTGGAGACTTTCAGAACCAATGCAGCTGCATCCCTACTCCAAATTCTTACATGAATGAATTGTATTTGATTTATCAAGTTTATCAACTGTTTTTTTTTTAATGCGGTTTTGATATAAATACTTGGACTTCTATGATAATGTGCTGAAACTTCAGTTCACCTCCTCGTGGGGCACCTTGGATAACGAAAGGGAGAGAAGCTAAATGAATAGAAAACTGTGATAAAAACAGTTTAGAAGGTAATATACACTACATGCCATAAGTGAGGGATCACTTATCATAAATAACAAAACACTTGTATTTTAGACACATCCCTTAGATTTTTACCTGTTTTGGTGAGAATAATTGAAATAACAGTTGTAATTGTAATTCTGAGTAGGATTATTCGGATTATTATTATAATTTAGATAAATATATTTGTTTCTGAAAAATATTGTAAATCCTTTTAATAGTTTTATGGCGTCTATTTAATAGAAATATTTTATATACCCCAATAAATTTAATAGGGTTTATAACGTAATATTATTATAATGGTATTAGGAATTCATAGTAAACTATTTAGCAATTTAAAAATTAGTTTTCGTGCAGCATTTGTCCGAGTAAGTTGCAATACGAGTGTTTGAGAACAGACGTAAAAGTAACTTATAAAAATGCCGAAAAGAAAGGAACTTAGCGCAGAAACTCGTAGTTCTATAATAACGCTACATGGTGAAAAATTTTCACTGCGGCAAATAGCCCAAAAGTTAAATTTATCTTATCTCGCGGTGCAAGGAACAGTGAAACCATATTCACAAAGTGGATCATTACAACCAATAAAACGTTGCGAAAGGCCAAGGGTAACTACCAGACAAGAGGATTTGCGCCTAAAGATACTATCAAAACGAAATAGGCGCCTCACAGCTCCTCAGCTTAGAGCAGAGCTGAATGAAAGCCGTCGAAAGCCGGTGTCACTGACTACTGTAAAACGACGTTTGACAAAGGCGGGACTACATGGGCGTATTGCAGCTCGAAAACCATTATTGAATCCACGAAATCGTAAAAAATGGTTACAATGGGCACAGGACCATCAACACTGGGACATGGAAATGTGGAAACAGGTGTTATGGACAGATGAGTCAAAGTTCCAAGTGTTTGGTAGTAATCGACGAGTTTTCGTTCGAAGACAAGTGGGTGAAAGGATGTTACCCGAATGTGTAGTGCCAACTGTTAAACACGGAGGAGGTTCTGTGCTTGTTTGGGGATCCTTTTCCTTTGATGGTGTCGGAGATTTGTACCGCATTGAAGGCATTTTAAAAAAAGAGGGGTACCTGAAGATTTTGGAGGAACATGCAATTCCGTCTGGATTAAGGTTAATTGGTGAAGGTTTTCACCTACAACAAGATAATGATCCCAAACACACTTCCCAACTTTGTAAAAACTATGTGAATCAAAAAGAGGAGGAAGGGGTGCTGATAAATATGATTTGGCCACCACAATCACCCTATCTCAACCCTATCGAATTACTGTGGGATGAATTAAATAGAAACGTGAGAGAAAGCTGTCCACAATCGCAGAAACAGCTTTGGGAGCAACTTACAAGGGTGTGGAATAATTTACCAATGGATATGCTCCAGAAACTTGTACCGCGGTTGCCTAATATTTGTAAAGAAATCATTAAGCGCAGAGGTGGATACTTCGACGAAAGTCAAATATGATAAATTCTACAGAATATGTTGAAATTATTTTATTTTATAAGGAAAACTGTTCATTTGTCTCGTAGATATAGTTTTGTAGAAATATACGTTTTGTTTCACTAAGCGTGCATGTTTTTTTTAAATTTCATCTACTGATCCCTCACTTATGTCCTGTAGCGTAGATAGTATCTCAATACATTGTTTTCAACCGATTCTTGTCCATTTTTGAACTGCTTAAAACCGTGTTCTGTGAAAACTCATACCCAACGGAGAACATATCCATACGTTGTTGCGATACACTCTTGAACGCATACGTAAACGCAATTCTGGAGATTTTTTTGATATTACCTCGTATATTTCTATTACGTAATATTGAAAAGGAAACGTTCGAATGTGTTGAGGGTTAGAAAAAGATCTGCCTATTCAAAAAATTGTTCATTTGTCTCGTAAATATAGTTTTGTAGAAATATACGTTTTGTTTCACTAAGCGTGCATGTTTTTTTTAAATTTCATCTACTGATCCCTGACTTATGGCCTGTAGTGTAACTGCCTGATTTAATTGTTTCGATTTTAATGCGACTCACAAAAGATTTTTTGCTGTCGAGTTTAATATGCATATCGCTTCGAATGAGACGTATAAACAAATACACCTTTCTTTGACCGTAATGTGTAAATATTTATATAATTTCTTGTAACTAAACTGCTTGATCTTCTAATGTTTCACTGATAGTAAATGGAATAAAAACAATTCCTAGTAACTCTCAACAAACGGCGTCTATAACGTTTATTTTAATTGTACATGCGTATTAATATTTGTGTATACATGTTGCCATTGTTAGTAAAGCGTTGCTCATGTGACCCTAAAATTGTGTAAAAAATAGCTGGATAATCTAATAATAATATAAAAATATGAAACGTGAAATCAGCAATAAATTTCAAACATCGATCTTCGTCTTCAATCTGTAAACTTTGAACTAAGTTTATTTTGTAGTTATAATACGGATGTTTCCGACAATCTAGACCATATGTGGGCAACAACCAGCCTACAGGCCGGATCCGGCCCGTGGGACATTTTGAAAAACCCAATTAAAAAAAATATTACACTACTTACTATGAACGCTACTTTAAAATGTACTACTTTTAAACGCGGACCGCGAACGTATTTGCACATTAAAGTTTGGCCCACAGCATGTCGAAGGTTGCCCATACCTGATCTAGACCTTTATCAACGTACAGTGAATGACTAAAGTCTACATGCAACTACATTTTTACTTAGTTTTCCAAAAATTTGCAATAAATAGAAATATCAATAATCCAACTTCCTTTTATTTTCCCTTTTATACGTAAAAATATAAAAATTAGATTATTTCATTCGCTTTATAATGTAAAAACTTGCAAATTGTTAAAAGAAATCTGTGACAAAAGTCTACATGCAGCTTACACAAACAATGGAAGCAGTGAAAAAGTAGCTGTAAAGTACCGCTATTCATTCTTTTTAGTTTACATATGAGTTGTACTTCTTTCAAATCACATTTTAGTTTTAATTTTGTTCATGTGCTGGTTGAACGTAGAAAATAATGGGATCGGGAAAAGAAATTTCGTTTGACCTCAGAAAATTAGTCTCAAAATACAGACAGGAAAATAAATCTTATGGAGAAATCGCCAAATTATTAAATTTAAGTCGAGCCACAGTACAAACAATTGTTCAGAACTACAACAATACTGGTTCTTTTAAGAGCAAAGCGCGATCAGGTCGTCCAAAGAAGCTTTCTAGAAGGGATATTAGTTTAATTTTAAGGGAAGTCAGTAAAAATCCCAGAGCTAGTGCACCTAAATTATCCGAACACATTGCTCACGTCTCCAATAAGAGCGTTCACCCAAGAACTGTCAACAGAGCACTCAATGACAATGGGTTTTTTAGCAGAACACCGCGTAAAAAGCCACTGATATCAGAAAAAAACCGCCGCCGCCGCTTGGAATTCGCACGTGCCCATATTAATAAAGACATGGATTTCTGGTCCAAAGTTTTATTTACGGACGAATCCAAGTTCAATATTTTCGGAAGTGATGGTCGCGCTAAAATATGGAGGAAAAAAATGCTGCTTTGCAGTTTAAAAATTTGATACCAACTGTTAAGCATGGCGGGGGTAACGTTATGGTTTGGGGAGCTATTACTGCATCTGGCGCTGGAAGGATGGCATTTATTCAAGGTAATATGGACCGATTTCAGTACAAAACCATACTAGAAGAAAATTTGAAGCCATCTGTGTAATGCTTAGGGCTTGGGGGTGGTTGGATTTTCCAGCAAGATAATGACCCTAAGCATACTGCTTTGGTTGTTAAGGAATGGCTTCTTTATTATGCGCCCAGGCAACTCAACACACCTCCCAAAAGTACGGATTTAAATCCAATAGAGCATGTTTGCATTAAAGCAAGCACTGACAGACGCATGGAGCAAACTGACCCAGGAGGAGATGACTAGTTTGGTTTCATCAATGCCACGGCGTCTGCAAGCTGTGATAGACAATAATGGGGGACCAACCAAATATTAAAAATTGCATAAACACTCATTGTATTTAAATGTTATTAGTTATATAATATTAATACTGAACTGTATGTAGACTTTTGTCCTACAATTTTTTTGTTGTTTTAGAAGAAGTGAATTAATTTACCTTTTTATATTTTATGAATAAATATAATTCCTAAAAAACTGTATTATTAGTTTTTTAATAAATGCATATCGACTGGGAAACATGACAATATGACGCTGAATATAGACCTTAGTCATTCACTGTATACCGGGCATTACGATATCCAAAGATTATTATTGCTTTTAAACACTTACTTACCAGAAAAGTACATATAAACAATCTGAATTTGCTTGACTAAATATCTGTAGCATCCAGAGTTTTCTTGTTAAATGAAGTTCGTCGCTTTGTAAAAATTTTCTTGTATGAATATTCGGTAGTTAAAATGTTATTTGAAGTGGGTTAACGTATTTATATATATGTGTGAATATCTCTTAATCTAGCAAAAATCTGAATTTTTTCGTAATATCTATGACACTTTTCTAATACACGAACACTTATCTCGTCATTTACTAAATGAAATATAATAATGCAAATGCCACTGTAATAAAAAAAAAGTAAGGTAAATTACTGCATACCACCACAAAATTGAGCATACAGGTACTTTCCCCAGCATATAAATGTACTCATACATACCTCATATAGGGGAATACCCATTGTATATGCTATTCGGCGTATTTTATGAAATATAAAAGATTGAAGTAGCGAACATCGTTATGATAACAGCACGTATGAAGCACAAACGGCGGCAAATTAACATGCCGACGGAAAAGCTTATAATTGATTTATGTTGTGAAGGAAAATCGTTAAGGCAAATAGATAGTTTAGTAGTCAGGACTCATTCCACAATTCAAAAAGTAATAAACAAATATAAATATGAAGGAACATTACAAAATAAATCGGGTCGTGGAAGAATACATGCACTAAGTGCGTGCCCAGGATGAATTATAAAAAAAATGAAAGCTAATCCCAAGCTAAGTGCCTCTAGATTACAAGAAGTTGTAGGCAGTATTAAGCACAGCATATCAAATGATACTGTACATCGGGTGCTGCATAGAAATGGTTATCATGGCCGAGTTAGTCGACATAAAGAATAGAATTTGCACAAAAATACGAGGGTAGTTTGACAAGTAGTCAGAATGGAAAAGAAAAACGAATTTTTTAAATACAAAATAATTTTTATTTTTCAATATAAATTCTCCTAAAAGAGCAATACATTTATTCCAACGGTGCTCCAATGCCCTTATGCCATCTCTAAAATGCGATTCCGGAAGGCTTGCAAAATACTCATTTACGAAGATGATAAGCTCGACGTTAGACGAAAATTTCTTTCCACCTAGTGCAGTTTTCAATTTTGGAAAAAGGTGGAAGTCGAAAGGGGCTAGATCCGGCGAATAATGCGCATGCGGTACTAATTGGAAATGCAACTCGTGGATTTTGAACATCGCAACTCTGCTGGTATGCGAGGGAGCGTTGTCTTGGTGAAACAAAATCCTTTTCTTTGCCATTCCTGGCCGTTTAGCACGAATCTCAACATTTAATTTTTGTAGAAGTTGTGCATAATATTGTCCGTTTATTGGGGCACCTTTCTGAAGGTAATCAATGAGCAAAATGCCCTTTGAATCTCAAAAAATGGATTCTATCACCTTGTTTGCCGATAAAGTGGTTTTCGCTTTCTTTGGAGGTGCAAAACCACGTTTTAACCATTGTTTCGACTGTTGTTTAGTTTCGGGTGTATAGTGTGTATCCAAGTTTCATCGCAAGTAACAAATTGCCTACAAAAATCAACCGGATTCCGCTTATAAAGGTCCAAACACTCATTGGAAATGCGCAAACGAGTGAACTTTTGATCAGTCAGTTAAAATTTGGTGTACGCGTTCCGTTGAATGTTTACCATGTCTGCTATCTCTCTCGCTTTGAGTCGTCGATCTTGCGTAATAATATTATGGATTTTTATAATCATTTCCTTAGAAGTCACGATTTTGGGTGCTCCAGAACGCGCTTCATCAACACAGCTTGTTCTACCACGTTTAAATTCATTTACCCATCTACTTATTGTGGCGGATAATGGAGCAGATTCACCTAATGTTTCCCGTAACTCATCTTTTATTTCGGTAGCCTTCATACCCTCAATTGCGAAGTATTTAATCACCGCACGATACTCTACTTTTTCCATTTTAACAAAACGACGTGTTGCTTCTTTTTCAATCAGCTGTCAAAAATAAACTAATCAACCGATTTATCTAAGTATCGGAATGTAAACATATAAATATGCAACATAAATTACAGTGCATTTGTTTTACAAATTAGAGCGCACACCTATGTGTCATTCTAACTACTTGTCAAACTATCCTCGTAGTATAAATCAGACGCTGTTTTTTAAATACGGAATTAATATAATTTAAACAAATGTGCTTATCTCTAAATATTTATTTGTACAATTAAGTTCTATTACATATTACACAAACTTAAAATAATGTAAGTATATGTCACGAAATCACGAATTAAGATGCTCCTATTTCGGGGACTTCCCCTATCTGCGATAGGTGTTGTAGGGCGTTCTCGTAGGCCTTTCTGACTGCTTTACGATCAGCCGGTTTTCTAGGTTCATTTACCTATAAAAAAAACAATAAAAAGGCTATACAAACAAAACATTTGACAAAATATAGACCGAATTACCTTTGCTTCATCTCTCTCAGTATTCAATCCTAGCATTTCTAATTTATCGGGCGGCAACCATTGCCATGTGCGTTTCGCATCGAAAAACAGCACTAGGTAAACTTGTTCCGCGTAATTAGATGATAATGCTAAAACATCTGGAGGTGGTGATGGTATTGGAACGCCGTTATGCATAAAATCTAGAAAATAATCAATAAAACTTTTGTTTCTTTCCTTTCCGTTTTCAATGAAAGTTAAAGCAAACCTCTAGACATATACACGCAAATAAACATTAAGAAAACGTCTGTACTACCCCTACAATCACATTCATGAAAATAAAAGGTGCGCCATCTGTTGGTTTCTTGTTGAAGCACATATTATTTTGACGTCGACAGCTATTTCGCTTTATGCTTGAACAACGTTTTGAAATATTGAAAACTTACTTCTAAAGTGTGAATTTTAAAAAGAAATTGCTGTCGCAATGATACACCAACCACGCCTTGTATACGTAAATTTGTGAAGAAAGTTCGAGAAATTGGCATGTTAATTGACAACACAAGCTATCCTCATGTTCGTCCAGTCCACTCAACCGAGAATATTGCTGCTGTTGCCGATAGTGTGAGCATGAACCCGAGAACATCAGCTCGCTGCAGATCTCAGTAAGTCAACGTTAGCCGCACTAGCCTGTAGAGAATTCTGCATAAAGACCTCGGCTTATTCGCTTATAAGGTTCAATTAACTCAGAAATTGAAAGCAAATGACCATCTGCTTCAATATCGCTTCCCTATACAAGCTTTAAAGCAGCTAGAAAATGCGATTTTGCTCAAAAAATCATCTTTTCGGATGAGGCGCTTTTTCATCTTGGTGGCTACGCTACGTAATCGTAGTGAAGCCAATGCATCCTGGGCGTGCGACTGTATGGTGTAGTTTTTTGGGCGGCGGCATTATTGGCCCATTTTTCTTTGACAGTGAAGACGGCAACAACGTTATGGTTTCAGCGAGATGTAGCTACATGCCACACAAGTCCAACAATCGATCTTTTACGCACTAAGTTCGATAATCGTGTAATCAGCCGTTTAGTTGGTGTCAGTTGGCCTCCACGGAGTTGCGATTTGACACCGTTAGACTTTTTTTTGTGGGGTGCCATTAAAGATCGATGTTATGCCGACAATCCAGAAACGAACACACTTGAACAGAATATTGTTCGCGCCATTCCTGAAATAGGGGCCGAAACCATAAAAAATGTGCTGCAAAATTGGGTTGACAGGTTGGGCTACTCTAGGGCCAGCCGAGACAGACATTCGAATGAAGTTATATTCCACAAATAATCGGAAGAATTGCTCTTTCTAATAAAGCAAAAATCATTGAAAAATATTGAACGGTGTTTTTTTCTATAGCATTTTTAAAAAGAAACCAACAGATGGCCCACCACAAAAAGAAAGAAATCAGATATTTGCCCTAAATAAATATTGCGAAAATTACCTTTTGGCATTGAAGGATCTATTATTAGAGCCGGATACCAAGGATATCCACGACATTTTGCCCAAACTAATTGCAGCGGTTTTAATTCTAATTTTTCACAGTTTTCGATATTTTCAAAGCCGGACGTATCGACGCTACAACTATCCGAATCATCGTCGGATTCTATTTCAGATAAATCGTGGGAATAGCAGGTACTCAAAGAAGTACCGCTGTCGCTGTTATCGTCGTCTGAATGCTGCTTCTCAGATCTGTACACGCGAAAACTGTCTGGAATTGTTGACACGCTAACAGCTTTCGAATCCGATAATGCTGTAGTCGGCGTCGTTTCTGAGGCTCGTTTAGGTCGTCCTTTTTTCTTTCTGTAAACGAATCATCGCAAATTAAGACGTTACCAATTCAGTATAAAATAGTGTAACGAATAACAAACCTACACTTTTTGTGCTGTTGCAACGGGTGGCGGTGTTTCCTTTTCTTCTTTTTCCTCGTTCGGCTTTTTCATAGCGGCTTGCGCCTTTCGTGTGAACAATACGGCAGTTCGTCTGTTGATGCCCGTCGGGGAAGTCCCAGTCGTTTGCGGGGAAATTTTCACATCACTAACTTCATTTTCGATGTCGGACTGTGATGTTTCCGCAGCGGTTAACATTCTTCGAGCTCTCATCAATTCACTTTTAACCAGTTTTACCCTTTTTAATCTGGAAGAGCCGTGTTTTAAAGTGTGACTCTTCGCCAAGAGTTCTTCGAGTTTTGCTATAATATCAGCACCGTTTTTCCCCTGTAAAACACTATACTTTAGGAAATTCTCTATTTATTGCGTAAGTTTTAAAAAAATAGTAAAGCATTTGCCTAAAAATCATACAAAATCTTATTAAAAAGTCAGGATAATTAATAAGAATTTCGGAGAAAATTAGCCGACTTTTTAAGAATAGGATGGTGTAAAGAGGGTTATAAATGGAACAAAAACTTTAAAAATGTTAGAAATACTAAAGAATACAATAAAATAAATATAATATAATTGTATCACCTGTAAACTTTCTAATTCTTTGTCAATATCAGAAGGCGAGAGAATGATTTCTTCTGTAGTCGATGGATTTGACTTCTTGACCTCTTTTGATTCATTTAGTAATCCTACAGTTTCAAGTTCATGTCTGGCTTGTTTGAAAATAGCCGAACACTGATCTCTCATTTTGATACCAGCTCTACAATTGAAAAATTTAATTTAAATATAACTTTATATACAGTGCGATGTATAAACAGAGACGAAAGCTATATTTTATACAAATTTGTAATAAATTAAAAAATACACACCTATAAAATACTGTGTCCTTGTTATTATATGCCAAGCAATTTGAAATCATCAAATCGAAGTCCTTCTCCATTGATGTGAGGTCAGGATATTCTCCGTTATCAAGTTTTTTAGCCATCGTACTTAAATCCATTGGATCTGTTACGACTGTCGTATAATCAGGCACCTGTGATTACAAAAAAATATGATCGCAATTTATCAATTTTGAATCCTCTGAAATTACCTCCTCCAAATCGACAGGTTCACTAAATATTTCATTTGTGTCCTTAGCTGCTATCAAATCCAATACTTTTCTTAAACTAGCCTGCAGAGGTTTCAGTTCCACATTTAAACATCGCTCTTTAGCCTTGGTCAATTCAACTTTTAATTTTTCCCTTTTCCTGACTAATTCACAAAGTAGTCTGGCTCGTTCAAGATCTTGTCGAAGACACTGCCAATATTTTAACTGACGAATCAACTCCATTGTGTCCACATTACAGGTGCCGGAATCCCTAACACCTCCGGGATAGCAATTCGTGATGTCTGTTCGTTAATTTGGAAAAATTTTAGTAAGTAAAATGTCAGTAGCTGTAAAATAATGTTCAAAATATACCTTGAGCACTTTGTAATCTTCTCAATAAAGGAACTCCATTTCTGAATTGCCTTTTCAAAGTCCAGTAAGCTATTAACCTTTGGATAAACTGAGATTTTTTCTGTATTGTTACTAAAGATCCGATTTCTTGAATTCTTTCAGGTGGGATTGTAGGAATTAAAATTACCGGTACAGAACCTCGTTTTTTTGCTAACATTTTCCTTGCTTGTTTCATTTTTTGTTTCGAATCTTCTTTTTTGTCACCTATTATCATTAATATTAAAACAAAAAATAATTATAATTTGGTAAATTGGATGATTGAATTAATCAAACAATTTAAATAAAACCTCTTATCACATCAACGTTTTCATTATCTATATGTATATCGACAACTAAGTTGCCATCATCCGCATATAATTAATCACATTGTTGCACCTGAACTGTGTTTGGCTTTAAGCTTTTAAACTTTGTACAAACACTGATATGGTAAGGAGTTTTATTTATTTTGTTGCATTTTTTTAAAATTTTATTGTTTTTTATAATAATACTTACTATTGTTAAAATCAGCGGGTGCATGTACATCACAATATGCAATCTTTTGCACTAAAACAGGTTGTGAATCTCCAGTATCTTTAACAGTATCCATTTTCATATATAAACCAGCCTGTTGAGCACAAGTCACATGGAACGCTGAATAGCAATTTGTTTTGTGACACTGTATGCATGCTCCAACACCTTTCTGCTTACATACATAACAAGTTAATTTCCATCGAGCTTGTGGAATGGTTTCTATTGAATCGATTGGCTCTAGAAAAACTGTATTTGCGAATCTCACTTCTGGAATCCACAATGCACACACAACATGAGCCCAATGGCCACGGTCAGTCTGTTTGAATGCACCCCCTTGATTAGGACAGAGAACGCAATCAACAGCCCGACTGGGTGATTGCAAACACCTTCTGCATAACCACTGTCCTTCAGGAATATAGGGAACACCATAACAATCTTGATGTACTGCTAAGTTGCACATATCGCAAAATAAAATAACATTAGTGTTTTGACACTCCCCATCCATACATATACAACAGACTGCATCGTCATCGACAACTGCACCAGTGTGACCATTAACAGCAGCCTATAAAGTTAAAAATAAATTTCTGGACTTCTAGGAACAAATTAATTCGTATACTTGAAAATATGATTCTTTCTCAAGTCGGTCCATCAGCAATTCTAAAGAATCAACAGAGACAGACTGTAATCCTTGTGCTTCACGTTTTTCATTTGTAATTGCTAACCATGCTGTATCTTCCTCATCGACATCATACTCTACCTGCAATTAACAATTCATTTATTAAATTATACTCTTAATTAGATTTTTTAACCTCTCCATCAAGTTCTTCTGCACTTTTCTCTATAAATCTGATATAAGCATTTGGTCTAGGTGGAGCATCACATATATTATAGTTATCCAATTCTTTAAAACTAGCTTCTGGCAGATTTACAGATACTTCCACTTAGAAATATAATAAGATGAAAATTAGTAATAATAATAATAGTCATAGAAGGAACATGTAACTAACCTGACTTTTCCTTAGTTTCTACATCCATCTGTTCAGGAAGCTCATCAGCAGATACCACTTCCAACGTATCGTTAATATTAACACGAATTGCAACACCATTCACCTCAAATTGCACCATTTTCTGAGCTTCATCATAAGTTAAAGGTTCGGGTAATGCAGGGGTTGGTGGGATATTACTTTTTGTGACAGGAGTGCCTCTGTTACCTCGGCCTTTCAAAATTCACACCTTATTACAAAAATTGAAAACCAATAGAATACAATATTAACAATACCTTTTTTATTCTTAGGAGTTGCAGGTTGTGGAGTTTGGGGTGTAGAGTTATCATGTAAACTTTTCAAATGGTATTGAAGTCCACATACAGATTTATACGTTTTTCCACATTTTTCAATTGGACATGTATACGGTGGGCCATGATCTGCTCTTACTTTCTTACAATGTTCCAATATATCAAAATCTAAACCCATTTTGTTAATAGGTTATGTTTGTAATTAAACTTCATATGAAATCTCTTTGTAACGTTTACACATGATTCAAATATTTATTAGTTAATATTTTTCTAGCGTGGTATTTAATGTAAAGTAGTTAATTTTTTATTTAAACAAGTTGTAAATAAATATATCTTTTTCTCTTTGGTATATGGAAACTATGTCAACAAAATTCTGCAGCATCAAACAGAAATTACATATGCATCAAACATTATTAGACTTATTGCGCAGGATTGGCTATAAATGTATTGCATAGGATTATGGGTAATAAAATCCACCAAAAATTGTAGAAAGCCTATATACAAGGTTCTCTCGAAAAATACATAAAAATAAAAATACTCATATATATATATATATATGTAAATAGCTTTTTACTTTTCATTACTTTATTTTATATGAACAATTGATAAATATAGTATATAAAAATATCATAAAGGTATACGTCACAAAACAATAAAAAAATATATACAAAAAAAATAATAAATATAATGTAAACTATATCTATATATAAATATATCTGTTAAAAATTCTGTTACTAACAACAACTAATAAATATATTACATTAAACTATTTTTTTGACATAATTTATATCATACATTTTTCGAGGAGTATGAATAAATTTAAATAATTTAAAAAAATAAAAACAAGTAAAAAAAGTATTTAAAAAATTTAAACCGACGTTATCTGCACAAATTCAGGTATCTTCTCCAGTCCTCTCACGCTTCAAGAGGTGTTTCCTGGAATCATCTAAACTATACCCACTAAATCTACGTAACCTTTTAAGCCTTCGTACGTTTGGATCTACGTTACTTAATATTCGAGTCAAGCTTGACGCCGGACTTGAAGACAGCGCGATTGGTGTTGAGACGTCGTTAACTAAAGACGGAGTTTGAGGTCTAGACGTCGGCCGTAGTTTGATCTGGTTTAGCATTTCGACAGATATTAACGGTTGTGAAATTCTACGGGTGATGGGGGGCTTGTCCTATTGAAAGACACCTTTCGAATAAAAATAATAAATGCGTTTTGCTTTTCTTTTTGTAAATAAACGTTCCAACACCCAGTCAATAAAAATATTTCAGTTGAAAGAGCCAAATTTGCAAAGCAAGAAGCAATAGGGATTGGCATTAAGAGCCAAATACATTTTAACTTTTAAATATCTACTTGTAAATTTATCGGGGTGAGTTACGTCTCTACAAAAAGTGCTAACTAGCTATCATCTGGTATTTTTAAACTCGATTTCATGCAACAAAGAAAAAAATCACAACTAGCTAAGCCACATTTATATAAAAAAAAGCTACTTACCGAAGTTTTTTTTAATTTTACACTTAAAATATCGTTCAAAGATATCACAGGTCTAGAATTTTCGGAGTTTTTTTTCTCAGTATTCCTTTTATTAGCCTTAAAGTTTCGCACGTTACAAGAGAATGATATTGGTGATGAGGGAAGCGGCGGCGGTGGTGGTGGAGGTGGAGGAGGAGGAGGAGGGTGAGATAATACTGGTGAGGGCGTTGATGGTAATCGCAACAAGTTTTTTTCCCATTTTTCTTCAAGATCCTGAATTTTCTTCTTCACTATATCAAATTCTGTAAGCTCCCCTTTAACTTTACCAATTTCATTGCATAAATTCGATATTTCATCATGTAAATTGATAATTTTTTCTCTGTCTACATCATGTTCCTTTTCTAAAGAAACAACTTTTTTCGTTAAATTTACAATTTGATTGTTGAAGATTTTACAGTTATAACAAGTTTCATCAGGAACAGTTATTTCTTCTGCCTTCACATTTTTTACCAAACAGGATGACAATTTCTGTAATTACTGAGCATATAAATGTCCAATAAAAACACAAAATATAGTCTTACCTTCCTTATTGTAATTCCTAACCAACTACAAATATCTGTTATTCTTTGTAACCACTTCCCTGAATATCTATTGTGTAATTTCTTAACGTTTGTCATAAATCTTGCATATATATTTGAATTTGACATGTTTAAAAAATTATTTGATTTACTAAATGAAATTCTTTGAGGGCTGTATGACTTTGGAACGATATTCGAGTCATTTCTGCAAGTTTGCACCCTTGTTATGATTGAATTATTTCTGCTATTATTATACAATTTAGCTGACATATCTTTCAGTTTTTTAGGAGAAGCACTATTATATATTCGTCTTTTATTAACACAACTGTTCAACTTATTTATTTTTTGTGAACAAACTTTATCTTCAAATTTACTGTTTATATTTTTATCATTTGGAGTTTTGGGCGTTGACGAGTTGTAGAAATAACTTCCCATCCTTTCGTTTCCTTTTAAAAGTTGCTTGCGATCTAGGTGAGCATTCAAAATATTTTTGGCCATATTCTCAATGATTTTCTCTGTCTTCTGCAACTTTTCTATAGGAGTCGAAGAGAGTTTTACTTGTGGACTAAAAAATGATACTTCTACATCACTATCTATTTGTTTGTACTCCTTTTCTAAAATTCTGGGAGATATATACATGTTTGGTAAAACTGCTTCGTTTAAATTTTGTAAATATTTTAAATTTTGTATTTTGTTATTGCTAAAATCTTTTCTATTTGATTTTTGCAACACCTCTAAGTCATCTGCTTTGCCAAAATTTGATTGAAACACACGAGATAATGGTGTGTCCAAATTGAAAATGCTTTCTAACTTTTTCATTTGATCAATTTTAGGTGTTTCAAAGATATTCATACAATTCTGTAAATAAATATCACTATTCTCTTCACAAGTCAAATTTAGCTTTTCAATTTTATTGTCAAAATATACTGTTTGTGTCGCAACATCCACCATAATCGGTATTTTATCTAAGCCTGGAGAATGCAGTTTGGACATACTAGAATTTGATCTTATTTTCATAGGTTTCAATTTTTGGTTTTCCACTATGTTTACTGCAGAAACACTTGAGTTTAAATTATTAATATAAGATTCAGTTCTAATGTTTCTACTGCGTTTTGGTGTGACATTGTTTAAATATACATTGTGGTTTCTTTGCACATCTTCGACAAACAATTTACTCAAATTGGTAGCATTTATTTCTTTATTATTCCTTTTAGCATTTGTAGGTGTGGTAGTAACTAACGAGTGACTCCTACATTTTGATACAATTAAACTGGGTGATTTTTGTAGAGAAGGACTACTGGGTGAAGTCAAAGGAGACGTATCTGGCAGAGTAACAAATACATCTGAGTTACTTTTCTTAGGCGTTTCCTGTATGTAAATTTCGTTCTTATTTGAACTCTGCAAATTTTCAACATTTTGATTCGGCTGTTTATGAACCTTACGCCTATTTCTACGATGACGTCTTCTTCTCGGCATTTTTAAAGCTAAAATTAACGAAATCCAGTCTAGATATATATATCAAACAATTCATGTTTTACTACGAATATTTCAAATATATGCATTATAAAGATATAGAACAACAAATGTATACTTACGTGATAAAGTAAATGCTAGTGTTTTAGTTCAAAAAACATTTTTTTTTGCAAGCGTAGCATTTAAAATTACATGAGGTCAAGTTTTTTAAATCAAATTTCGGTTGCCAAAGAAAATACGTTAACATTATTGCCAACTAGAATCACTGAAAACCCTATTTAATTAATCCGACTTTTAATAGATGTCACTATTATCATAATAAATAATAATAATAATAATAAAAAATACGTAATTATATTAACATAAAAATAAATATCAAAATTATTTTGTTCGAAAAAATCTTATTTGTAAACGAATATACAACAACAAAAAATACAAATATAAAAATCGCTAAATTTAAATATCATTCACTCTCTTCTTCTTCATCGCTGAAATATGCACTTTTCTTAATTTTCTTTTTGGTTTGTGAAACTTCTTTCGATGTATAATCGCCTATAGCTACCTTGTACCTGTATTCTTCCAAATCCAATTTTTCTCTCTACAAGTACTTCAATAACAAACAATAATTTTGAAATATAAAACCATACCTCTAATGCTATAGCAGCGCTAAGTGTTTCACAATCATCTATCTCATCCTGGTCCGATGAAACGCACCCTATACTTTCATCACATTCCTTAAAATAATCATTACATTTCGTGTCCGATTCATTTGCAGAACGCTTTTTCCGTTTACGAATCTTTTTGGGTGGCGGGTCTCGTTCGCCTAATAAATTTTTTGAACATTTGTAACTTAAATGACCAGTTTCACCACATTCATAACAGTTACTTTTGTCGGGATAATTCTATAAATAATTGGTTTGGCAAAATAAGAAATGTAATTAATAAAAATACCTTTCTCCTTATAAATTGAGCACTACGACCGTTGTCTTTGGCAATACTGGCCTTTAAAGTTCGCCCAAACATCTAAAAGTATAAATTTTTTAATAGAAATATCACCTTTTACAAGGACAACACAACCTCTTTCATATTCGTATTTTCGACACATTGTATGGCTTGGTCCTTATTTAAAAATAAAATAAATGCTACTCCTCTACTTTTTCTTGTCTGTTTATCCTTTAGTACGGTTACTCTAAAATAAATGTACGAAATAATGTTTTAATTGTGAAAGAAGAAGATAACCTCATACATACTTTATGATTCTTCCGTATTTTTCAAATAATTTGTGAATATCATTATTACTTAAATCATATGGTAAATTAGATACATACACTGTACTTTTACTTGGAACTAAACCGTAACTCATCATCAATAAATAAAATACAGTTTATTGAAAATAAATTTACATTATAAGTCTTAAAACTTATAACCCATTACGTTATTTTAAATAACACCTGACATAGTTCTGAAGTTAAATACATTAAACAATTGATCAATAACAATAATAATAATGAAATTAGACTGAATTAGAAGTAACTTACTGGAACAAAAAGTACTTCAAGAATATACGTACAATAAAATGTATACATTTTTTTACTGGAGAAACTGTTACCCAAGATTTTACAGAAATCTTAATAAATTTACTTGAAGATAAATATATTTTATGAATTAATTCCAATTGAGAGTGCAGTAATTTTAACAATGCTTTTTAAAGATAGAATAAATACGAATTAGGGGGAGAAATAATGGTAATGTATAATTTTTTATTATTGTAGTATTTCCTATTTTTATTGATAAATTATTTTCGTCGAAGGCAATCACATTTTAACTTGAAATATCCATAATGGTCTCTAAACATTCATTAACTTAAGGAAAATGTAACCAACTATTCACAAAATAACATTAAATATAGAAATAATATTGTTAAAGAATTGAATTTTTTGCAAGTGCTTTTTAATTGTTAAATTTTGTTGTGTTATTTTGAATTTTTTAACTTGTTTTTTTCATAGTTCTACCAAACTTTTCTTTGTAATTAAGTTATTAAGCTATATATATATATATATATATATATATATATATATATATATATATATATATATATTGGGTCTGGGAAAAAGTTCGTGGCGTTTTTTCAGTAAAATTCAACTGGTCCCCGCATGGCGCGTGGACGAATTCATTTAAACCGAATATGCTCCATTATTATCGACAATGTTTCGCCATTTTTTTGGTAGATCCATGATCCCATCGGTGAAAAACTTCTGTGGTTTCTGGTCGAAAAACTGAATCAAGTAGTTTTCACAGGCTTCTTTTGAAACCAACTTAATTCCATTGAGAGAGTTCTGCAGAGATCGAAACAGATGATAGTCAGAGGGTGCTATATCCGGACTGTAAGGTGGGTGCATCAAAACTTCCCAACCAAACTCTCTCAATTTTTGACGGGTCATCAAAGAAGTGTGTGGTCGGGCGTTGTCATGATGGAAGACAACACCTTTCCTATTAATCAATTCGGGCCGTTTTCTTTCAATCGCCTGGCGTAATCTCTCTAGTTGTGCACAGTAGAGTTGAGAATCAATCGTCTGACCAGTTGGAAGTAGCTCGTAGTGGACGATTCCCCTCCAGTCCCACCATACACACAGCATCACTTTTTTTGGAGTCAATGTTGGCTTAGCGAACGCTTGTGACGGCTCACCATCCTTTATCCACGATCTTTTACGCTTCCGATTATCGTACGTAATCCATTTTTCATCTCCGGTTATTAAACGTTTCAGAAACGGCTCGATTTCATTCCGTTTCAGCAGCGCATCGCAGATGTTAATTCGGTCCATCATGTTTTTCACGCTCAACTCATGAGGAACCCATACGTCAAGCTTTTTTTTGTAACCAGCTTTGTGTAAATGGTTCAAAACAGTTTTGTGGTCAATGCCTAGCTCCATGCCAATATCGACACTGCTGATATGCTTATCTTGTTGGACTTTTTCAAGAATTTCATCAGATTTTTCAGTGATTGGACGACCGGAGCGTGACTCATCTTTCACATTGAAATTTCCAGAACGAAAGCGAGCGAACCATTTCCGCGCAACAGATTTCGATAAAGTACCTTCACCGTACATAGCACAAATTTTATCACAAGCCTGCGCAGCGTTCTTCCCCTTATCATAATAATATTGCAGAATATAGCGAAATTTCTCATTATTCTTCTCCATTTTCAAGTGCGAATAACTTTCCAACCACTGCACCGATTACAATATTTCTACGCTCAAACTAACGTTCGGAAGGTCATCTAAGAAACGAGCCGTCGGTGGTGTCGCTGTGACTTGTTGTTCTTTAGTTATCGGCAACCAATGCCATCTATCGGGAAAAACGCCACGAACTTTTTCCCAGACCCAATATATTCAGAAATTTAAATAATTTCAATATAGCTGCATCAGAATTGTCCGTTGTAAATGTTATAAGTATTAATTTAGGACTGCTATTTTTGTGTACACGACTGTACATTTCAGCCAAAAAAAAATTTTTTTCCTTTAGAAATGTATGGTCAATAAAACAAATTATAAAAATTATTTTGATAGCATTTTATTGACACAATAACCACAATATATTGACAATTACAATTTTAAATAATTTGTAATAATTGCATCGCCTATTAAATAATAACAATACTAATTTCTTTTTAAAGATATTCGTGCTATCTTAATTAGAATTATCTTCAGAGATAAGTACATATTATATAAATAAAAATATTTATATTTTAATATTTTACGCCTTTATTATAACAATTAATAAAAAATAGTGTATGTTTCATGTAGACATATATATATTTTCATTTTTTTTATATTTATAAGGCATTTACATTATTTAAGAAATACAGTAAAAAAATAAAGATAGAAAACTTTATAAGTATTTGAAATTTCTCTATTATTTTTGTAAAAACATAGATTTGATTTGTACCTCAAAATATATACCAATATATTTAAAGCTCAAAAGAAATCTTTAAAATTCACGCAAGTAATGTAAAAAAATAAACAAAAAAAAATTGTATATACATCTTGTCTTGTAAATAAGGTTATAAATAAAATAATTATGTACATACAGGTTACATAAATAAAAATATACTTAAAAATAATTACCTAATTATTTTTATATATTATTAATATATTTATTATACTGTTAGCACTTGTTTCCAATTTCGAAGGCATTTTAATTTATTGTATTTCGATTTTAGATTTTATATATTTTTGTATTAAGTAAAAAAAATATAACAAAAATAATTATATATAAAATAAAGCACTTCTACCATATTAAATAATTTTTAAAGTTATAATATTAGGTTAATAATATTAAAAAAAAAATAAAAAATACACCAGATGTTATGAAAGCAAAAAAAATAAAAAATCGACTAATAGCAATACTAAATTTTTTATGTATTAATTTCGGTTAGTTTTATTAAAATTAAAATAAAGTATTATAATAATATAGGTAAATCTTACTTAACGAATGTTCTGTCAATGTATCTAATAATTACTGAATTTATAATTTTTTGATATCAGAGGAATGGCCTTTTTAAATGAATACAGAGTATTTCGTTTATTTAGATATTTTTTTTTCCCACATTGTTTCTCCCATGTACTTAAGAATCTCTCTTTTTCTTCTCTGACAATGTTTTTTTTTTATTTGTTGCCATTAACAATAGATATAGCAATAGAATGAATTATGTTTATTACAATGGATTTAAGTCTCGGTTTTTTCATTCTTCCTCCGGTGTTCCACAGGGGTGTAACCTTGGACCACTTTTGTTTAATATTTTTGTGGATGACTTGATTAGGTCTATCGACTGCCCGGTCTTGGCTTACGCCGATGATATTAAAATCTTTCATCGAATTGACTCGCTGTCCGACGTTGACTTGTTGCAGGCCAATGTCAGCAAAATCTATAACTGGTCCTTGTGTAACCGCTGAAGTTTAAACATTGAGAAGTGTTTCCTGGTGTCTTACTCTATAAGGATTTCTAGAATAGAATCATGTTACTCAATTGGCGGCGTTACGATTTCTCGTAAGTTCTCGATCAGAGATCATGGGGTAATGTTTGACGAGAAATTTACTTTCTCCGATCATGTTCTTGGTGTGACGGCTGCGGTTTTCAGATCTCTCGGTTTTATAATTCGCACATGCCGATACTTTCATAATATGGACACTTTGAAGACCCTTTTCTTTGCTCATGCCGTTTCCAAACTGGAATATGCATCTATAGCCTGGTACCCCATCTACAAATCTCAAACTAGCCTCCTGGAACAGATACAACGCAAATTTTTGAAATACCTCTCATTTAAATGTGATGGTCGATATCCTGTTCGTGGAGTAAATTACAACGAGTTGTTGGAGCGACATGACATCGTATCGCTATCTGATAGGAGAAAAACTCTTAGCGCTTTATTTATGCAGAGTGTCATTACTGGGAGGGTTGATACGCCGGATTTACTGTTGCGTGTTTATTTCATTGTTCCACGCCTGGGATCAAGGGCGAATCAATTGATTCATGTCCCTACGGCAAGGACCAAATTTTGCTGAAGGCCCCTTTGGTTCATTCGGCGGTAAATTTCAACAGTCTGCAGTACGATTTGCTATGACCACTATTTGTAAAAATATATATTTTTTTAAGATATACATTTCATTTTCACAATGTAACTATTGTTTAATTTTTTTTTTGTATTTCTTTGTTTGTTACCCGTTTTGGAGTAAGAATCTCTGTTGGGTAACTTAATAAATAATAAATATTATTATTATTAGCTTTCTTTCACGTTGTTATATACTTTTACAAAGTGTTCCTGTTCTTTATACAAAATATTAATTTCTCCATCAATCCTCATTCTTTATTCCTTCGCACTAAATTCTATTGAATACAGCATATTCCACGTTTTAGTTTACTTTTTCTATTTTAATGTAGTTCTGGACGAATTTATTGCCATCAAATTCAAAACAATTGTTCGTTCGTCAGTCCAGTTTCCAATTGAAAACCTATTCGGTCTTCCAAATGTGCTTCGTGCGTTTTGCCATGTCTCTTTGTTGCCTTCCCATCTTAGATTTTGGACCCTAATTTAAAATATAAAATTTAAAATCTAATTGTTTTACTTTTTATAATCTCCAATCACGTCTGTCCCCAGGATTACTGCACAATTACGAACGCTTAAATCACTGCACCCGTGACGAGCTTATCGGGATAGAAAGGGAGGGAAATTCTTCATTTGTGAGTTTACACTGGAACCTCCTCCATGCTATTATTAAGAATGGAGACGTCCAAATTGTTTGGTCTATTTCGTAGCATTTCTCGCGATTTTAAGATTGACTTTGATGTTTGTCGGTAATTTTTTGCGCCTTTACGGATATAGATATACCTAGTCTTGAAAACTGGCTTGTTGCACGTGGAGCATGTCCTGGTACCTACTAGGTACACACTTCCTTCACTCCGTATTGCAAACTTTACTAAATCTTTCATACATTTCTTTCTTCTTTTATCGATTTTATAGCGTGCGTTTTAAGCCTTGCGTTTCTCAGTTTAAAGCTTCGTCAGTCTTTGCAATTCTCTAGTTAAAGGTTCCGTTTTGGCATGGCTTTTTGTATCTCGCCAATCCTTGATAGTCTTATCTCTTTTACTTTTCACACTATATCTATCTATATCTTAATGTAATTTTTTTATTTAAAACCTCAACATGCCCGTGCCATATCAGCTGCTTTGAGATTTCTTCAAGTATTATTAACTCGATATACACTTATACGTTTATTGGTTGCTCTTTATAATCGTAATTTTAAGCAGATCCTACAGTCAACAAACTTCGACTCCAGAATTTTATTTTTTTTCCTGATGTTTTTTTTTGACCATGGGAAGAGACGTCTTTCACTTAGTGATTTGTTCTTTTACTTTTTTTCTGTATATATATGCCCAAGTTCATCAATATGAAGGTCTATTATTTCATGTTCAATACATATTTTCGTTGATTCGCATTTCATATTTCTTGAACAGCCTTCTTTTATTTGTCTTGGGTTACCACAATCTAATGTAACAGTGAAGTGCACATCGAGTTTTATCATCGTTAAAAGTTATGCCCATGTCATTACTTTAATTTGAACGCCGCATAGAAATACGTTTTGAGAAGAGTTAGAAATTAGTAACCACTTTTTAAGATAATTTTGGCGCGAAAACTTGTCAAACCTATAAGTACCATTATATTTGCTTCTTTTATTTTGCTTCAGTAGTTTTTAAATCGAATATTTGATGGTAATACACTTCTCTCATGTCGTATTATTATTTTTATGTGAATTATTTAGAACACAAAAAACTGTATTCTCAAATAATCATTACTGTTTCATCATCGCTTTACAAAAAAAATACGAAAACTGATCAATTCGTTAAAGAAGTTTTACCCAAATGTTTTTATGATAAATATTATATATCTACGCCTGTGTGAGTATAGTACTATAATAAAAATACGAAAAAATAAAATAAAAATGATTCACATGCCATTCAAAAGAGTACCATGAATTCATGACTACATATTTAGGTTATGTTATGCATTTTTTTCTATTTAAGAGAAAGAGCGACAAACATTTAAGATTCTTAACATGTACATAGTCAGTTTAGTTTATATTTGCCAAAATAAAGAGACAAAAATGTGTGGAATGCGATTAAAATGGTAAAGTGTGAAACCGCAACTTTTAAAGTTGATAGCACTTGTTACGATATACTTCGAAAAGGATGTTAACCATCTGAATAATACTTGATAAGAAATTTGTAGGAAATAACATATAATTTACATATTACATTGTATAAAAAAAATTTACTTAAATTTTAATATATTAAAACATATATGTGTTGTTATAGATACTATCATATACTATTTAAACAGAAAATATATTTGGGATACATTTATTTTAATACTAAATTTGACATTTAATAAAATGACATATTCAAATGTATCTTAAAACAAAACAGAAACGAATAATACCAACCTTCATTAAAAATAAAAACACTGGAAAGACATACAAACCCTCTGCTAACAGCTAAATTTTTCTGTTTTCCTTAATTTGATTTTTTTGATCTATTACAACTCTTACATATTATAACTTAACCTGAAAATAATAAAAGAGAAAAAAAAACAAAAGTATAACGAATTTTACCATAAGAAAATAAATGAAAAGATATTTTTAAAATGCTCTCAAAGCTACGATTAACATCATTAAAGTAATACCGATTGGTTTGGCTTGAATTTCGGCTCCATTCTTGCTATTGCATTCGGAAGGTTTGTCGTGCTGTATGTAGGTGCACAGGGTCTTTATGAAGTCGTTTTGGGCGTCTTTGTTCTTTGCAGAATCGAATTTGTTATCAAAAACAATGGTCGGAACCGAAGTCAAGGGTTTCTGGATTTTATCCGTTTTTAAGCCTTCCTCATTTAAAAGTCGACTTCCTGTAAATTAGAAAAGTGTTTAAAATTGAACAAAATATTGAAAACTCCCAAAATATTTAAATGTGAATTTGGTACGTAGACTTCCGCAGTCGTGGTCCATGCCATCTGCTTCTGGGTTTCCGGGCTGGAACCACATCACTAGTATATCTGCCGACGTTTCGTACCCATTTGTATGGGACATCTTCAGTGTTGAACTACTGCACTGAAACTGGTGTAAGTCTTTGGGGGACGGGTTTATATACGAATAATGGGTCATGAGTCAATGGAGCGTTACGGTTGCGGTAATCCCCTACATAACGCTTGGCAATCCTGCATATCCAAGCTACCCAACCGCAGCCGTAACGCTCCATTGACCCATGACCCATTATCCATATATAAACCCGTCCCCCATCGACTTACACCAGTCGCAGTGCAGTAGTTCAACCCTGAAGATGTCCCATACAAATGGGTACGAAACGTCGGCAGATATACAATTGACGCGGCTCCAGCCCGGAAACCCAGAAGTAGATATTTAAATGTGAGTTTGACAAAGATAACATGCGTGGGACGTCTTTTAAGTTTTGCATAGTGGGACATAGAGGACGCCACTAATCAAATGTCGGTACTAAAATTTAACCTTCATCTTTAGTTAATCTAAATCCAAAGCTTCAGTGTGATACGTGTAGTATTATAGCTACAACGAACTGTCAAAGTTGACAAGTTATTTTCGCGGATTAATTTTTTATAGTTGAAGCAGCACATCAGTCAATAATTTCTGGGGAATTCAAACGCGGACGGATTAGTCATAGCGACGATCCAAGAGCAAGTTCACCAAAAACGGCAGTCGCACAGAAAAGCGTCGATGTTTTGCACAAGATCATCAACGAAGACTGACATGTGACATATCGCCAGATTGAAGCATTATTGGGGATTTCGAACATCTCAATTCAAAAAATTTTGCATAAAGAATTGTATGTAAAAAAAATTAGTTTTTCGTTAAAAACACCGCATCCGCTGATCGAAAAACATAACAGCTAGGGTGAATTGGTGTCAAAAAACTGTAGATCGCTTCAACGTGTTCTACGATCAACGGTAGATTCTAGTGTAGAGAGAGTCGTAACAATTTGTATCCATAATGCAATTTATGGCACGTTAAAAGACTAGATCATCATCGTTCTCCGTGATCTGAGAGTAAGGGAATATGCCCAGTTAGCATGAGATCGCGAGTTCAAGTCTCGCCGGAGAGCGGAAATGGTTTCAAAATTTCTGTGTTATACATACGATGTAAGAAGTGGTTAAAATTAGAATGTTTGAGTTTGACGTCGTAAAAATGAATAATTACATGCAATTAAAACCTATTTCTATAATGCAGTTTATGGCACGTTAGATGACTTGAATACCATCGTTCCCCGTGTCCTAAGGATAACAGCACATACCCGGTATTAAATCGCGAGCTCGAATCTCGCTGGAGAATGGAAGGTTTTTCAAAAAAACTTCCGCATTATATATATAATGAGAAAAGCGGTAAAAATTAAAATTTAAGGGTTGCTCATGTTTATTGGATTAATTAAAAGCTATCAGGTTGTTACAAATGTAATGTCCGTTTTTTCCTTCAGTCTGAACTGAATCGCACCTGTGTGAAGACGTGTATGTTTTTGGTGAAAATTATTATTGTATTTGTAGAAAAGGGTATTTATTTTGAAGTGTGTACCTGTTCCATTTCTTGGAAAGATTAATACACCTGTCCTTGTCTCGCCTATGGAAATGCTGTCGGCAAGAGATATTCGGGCAATTTACCTCTTTCAATTTAAAAAGGGATTAAATGCAGCTGCAGCAACGCGAGAAATTAATCAGACGTTCGGTGAAACCACGTGTAATGAACGCACATTACGGCGATGGTTTAAAAAATTCAGCGAGGGAAATTTTGATTTGGAAAATGAGCCTCGCGGATATGCGCGTAGCACCGTTAATGACGACGAGCTGCGTGTAGAAGTTGAAAGTAATCCGTCGACAACAGTGCGTAGCCTTGCAGAAACATTTCAAGTGTCCATTGACACCATTAGTCGGCACCTTTCTTGGATTGGCAAAGTGAAGAAACTCGATCGATGGGTGCCGCACCAATTAACGGAAGCCAATAAGCTCCGTCGATTAGAGATGGCTATTTCTTTGCCTAATCGACAGAAAGTTGAACCGTTTCTTCATCGAGTGGTAACGTGTGACGAAAAGTGGATACTTTATGATAATCGGAGACGGTCAGGACAATGGTTAGATCGAGGTGAAGCACCAAGACAGCATGCACGGGCATCACTTTACCCGCGAAAGATTATGATGACTGTATGGTGGACCAGTAAGGGTATTATTCACTATTCATTTTTGCAATCTGGTGAAACCATCACGGCAGCGTCCTATTGTGCCGAACTGGAAACTATGCATGGAAAATTGAGCCGCTTGCAGCCCTCACTAGTCAATAGACATGGACCCATACTTCTTCATGATAATGCAAGACCTCATGTTGCACGACAGACAATCGAAAAACTTTCGTAATTTGGTTACGAAATTCTCCCTCACCCACCTTATTCACCTGACCTTTCGCCAACTGATTTTCATTTTTTCCGAAGTTTAGACAATCACTTAAAAAATAGGGACTTCCCTGACCGGGAGTCTGTAATAGCAGTGTTTGAGCAATATGTGAGCCGTCAAAACTTAGATTTCTTTTCAAAGGGAATTTTTCAGCTTCCAGGCAGTTGCAACAAACTATTGATGTAAATGGAGACTATTTTGCAGAATAAATATTTATATTTTTTTTTATTTAGACTTTTTTTTATTCCTTACAAAATCGGACATTTCATATGTAACAACCTGATATTATGAAAGATGAATTCCCACATTTGGTAAAGAAAAAAGTGTCCTTTCTTCGCAGAAAAATTTTACTTGCGTTCAGTAGCAATGATTTATTTTCAAACTTAAAAAGCAAAAATCTAAAACACTTATTTGTAAAGTTGCCACCGATGTTTAATGTTTTGGCATTAAATTTGTTTTTTCGTTGCAAACCAAATGTCACAAATGCATGAGCTACTGACTACAGACGAATGGAATTATTTATGGTTGAATCTACCTTCTATAGACTTGGCGCAATTGGTTATTTCTGCAATGTTCTTGACATATGTGGCTAGTGTGCATGCTGTAGTCGGAAAGTCAGTGTCGTTTCCTTTCCTATCCACTTTTTCCAAAAGACAGTTGACAAAGTTTACTGCTATGGTTCGCCCGTCTGGAGTTGGTGTAATGTAGTGTAGTGCACATGCGTGTATTTTGTTGCCTCGACATTCGCCGGGACCGTGATGGCAGGCGAAAACGAGGTCACCTTTATCATCCGTGCTTGTCTGCAACAATAAAAAGAGAAATTAAAATAAAAACATAAACAAGAGCACTACCAAAGAATTATGAAAAATTATACAGGGTTTTAACGACATACTTCAACGTACCTTAATATGTAATGGATACCTAAGACAGCAATTCAAATGTACAAAAATTTGTATTTTACCGAAACTTTAATTTGAGCGGAAATTTAGGATCACAAATCTGGTGCGTAGACTTCTGCGGTAGTGGTCCATACTATCTGCTTCTGGGCTTCCGGGCTGGAACTGCGTCACTGGTATAACTGCCGACGTTTCGTACCCACTCATATGGAACCGGAAGCCCAGAAGCAGATAGTTAGGATCACAAACTTTTCAAATACGGTTCTGTATGCAGATTGAATCTAAATAAATAAGTTCACAAAAATTTCCCCTTCGCATGTCAGTAATGTAAACTACTTACGAATTAAATTATTTACAAATGCATCTCTATTTTGTGTGAAAAGTGTATTCGCTTATTTGCCGGGCGTAAAAATCACGAGAATTTTTTTATGTGTCAGCTGTTCTGTTATTCTTATGACTAGCAAGTAATTGATGTTTGTAATATCACGAAGTAACCACTCCATCACAACTGATATAATTATTTAACGGCTTTTATTGTAAAATTGTATCCGTTGTAGTGGATAATAATATTTATAATATTAAATTTGCGCCGAGAAATAACACAGGTATACGATTAATTCTTTTTTTATGCTCATTCTAATCTGACACCTGTTTTTAATTAATTTTGGCACGGTGCTTTCAAATATCAAACTCACTTTTCCCTATCACATCAAATTTTTCCTCAATGGCATTTTCCCCTTTTATTCGTTTCAATGTCATTAATGAAAGCTTAAACTGTTCGAGTTGAAAAACTTTTCAAGTACACTACCATCCATATTAGTTCGGGTAGGTAGTGAAATTTAGTAAGCTGTCTAAAAAAAACAATTTAATTGCGTTAAATATAAATAATATATTTACATTGGGTCCTTTAGCAGATTTATAACTAAGTGCGGGCAAATATTGCCATTAGAGCACCTACAAATAACTTATATTTTATGACTCACTGCGGTAATTCCTAGAATAATCCGTACCGCCATAAATACGATTATTTTTGAGATAATATTGCAAGCAAAAGGCTCGCGAAGCTTACCTGCCCTCACCCCAAAGAGTCTTGTGTACCCAAATATGCATTAGTTTTCAAATAAACTTGCTAGCGTGCGCATCACTGATAAGACCGTGTTTTTTATGTGAACTTCTTAAAGTTTAGAAAAACGTTCTATAATTATTGCTTTTCATCAAGAAGATTATTCAAGTTAATAAATATTGTTAGTGATTCATTCGGCGACATCAACGCGCGGGCAGTTTAAGAGATCCGGCACGTTCAGGTCGTAAGCGAATAACATCTCACGCGGACGATGAGCGTATAAAATTATTGAGTAAACGAAATTGAAATTGCGCCCGTGCAAGAAAAATTTCTGTTACTACAGTGAAAAGAAGATTAAAACCTGCAAATATTCACGGCCGCATTGCTGTAAGAAAATACTTACTTCGACGGGGAAACAGGCAAAAAACGACAACAATGAGCAGAAACACACACAGATTGGACACTGGATGACTGGAAAAGGGTCTTATGGATGGATGAATCAAAGTTTGTGTTTAAGAATTTCTTAAATAGCGAACGAAACAATAATTTTAAAAAAATTTCATTTTAAGAAAAAATTGTGAGCTGTAAATTGTTATAGTAAATAGAAAATGCCTAGAATAGCATTACTAGACAGAAATAAAATTATTGTTTTACACCAAGAGAGTTATAGTCAAGTGAAAATATCAAAGATAGTGAAATGTTCCCGGTATGCCGTGCAACAAACAATAAAAAGAATGACTGAAACCGGCAGCGTAAGTGATAGACCAAAGAGCGGACGTCCAAAAAAGCTCCGTAAAGCTGATGCACAGTTTTTAAAAGTTAGTTCTTTAAGAAATCGTAAGAAAGTTAGCGCAAAACTAGCTCAAGATCTTGCGCCAACATCTGGTACTTCGGTACATGCTTCAACAGTAAGGCGACATTTGTTCAGATCAAGCTTGTGGGGATGCGTGGCCGTGAGAAAACCCTTACTGCGACGAGGTAATAGAAGGAAACGTTTAAAATATGCCAAAGACCACGAAACTTGGGGTTATAATTGGTGGCGACAAGTACTATGGACTGACGAATCTAAATATCAATTATTTGAAACTAACAGACGTCAGTATGTTAGACGAGGCCCTGGTGAATCGTTATTGGAACCATGTTTACACACTACCATAAAGCACGGAGGAGGCAATATCCAAGTTTGGGGTGGTATTTCGGCAGCAGGTGTGGGTGAAATTATAAAAATAGAGGGTAAATTAACTGGTGAGAAATACAGAACACTATTAGAAGAACATACCATACCATCAGGGCAGCGACTTATTGGCAATAATTTCATTATACAGCAAGATAATGATCCCAAGCATACCTCAAAACTTGTGAAAACTTATTTAACCCAGCAGGAAGCAAATGGGGTATTGTAGACTATGCTATAGCCACCTCAAAGTCCTAACTTAAATATTATTGAGCATGTGCGGGATTATCTTGACAGAAAAAAGTGTGAAGGGGACCAAAGTACAAAAATAACTATGGAACATATTGGGTTGGCAACTAAGTACTTTCGGTTTTTACTGACAGAGAGCGTTGCTTTATTTTTTGTATAACGTATGTTAGTGCTGTACTTTACCGTTTGTCGCGTGATACTAGTCACATTGACGTAACTTCAGAAGCAAGTAGTGCGTGATTTTTATTAAAGCTATTAGTTGTGGGTTAATTTTAAATGGAGTGCAGAAACGAACATTTTCGACATATTTTACTATTTTATTTCCGCAAAGGAAAGAAAGCTCCTGCTGCGGCTCACAAAATGATATGTGAAGTTTATGGTGCTAATTGCTTAACAGAGCGTACGTGTCAGAATTGATATAAAAAATTCCGTTCTGGAGATTTTTCCCTCAAAGATGAGCAACGTTCTGGTCGGCCTATTGAAGTTGATGATGACCAAATCAAAGTCATAATTGAAGAGGATCGTCATATAACTGTTCGAGAGGTTGCGGAGAGGCTACATGTATCGCACACAACAATTGAAAAACATTTAAAATGCCTTGGACTAGTTAAGAAGCTTGATATTTGGGTACCTCACGAATTGAAAGAAATTCATTTAACACAAAGAATCAACTTTTGCGATATGCACCTTAGACGAAATGAAACCGACCCTTTCTTAAAAAGAATCATCACTGGTGATGAGAAATGGGTCCTGTACAGTAACACAGTTCGAAACCGATCATGGAGCAAACACGATAAACCAGCTCAAACCACATCGAAAGCTGAATTGCATCTAAAAAAGACCATGCTGTCAGTTTGGTGGGATTACAAAGGTGTTGTGTTTTTTGAGCTGCTTCAAAGGAACAAAACGATCAATTCTGATGTTTACTGTCAACAATTAATAAAACTGGATGATGCAACCAAAGAAAAACGGCCAGAATTGTCAAATTGGAAAGGTGTAGTTTTTCACCAAGATAATGCAAGCCCTCACACATCTTCGACAATCGTGGGAAACTATTGGAGCTTGGCTGGGAAGTGATGTCACATCCCCCATACAGCCCTGATCTAGTACCATCTGATTACGATTTATTTCGAAGTTTGCAGAATTCTTTGAATGGTAAAACTTTCACAAATGACGATGACCTTCACTCGCACCTGGTTCATTTTTTTGCTGATAAGGACCGGAAATTTTATGAGCGCGGAATCATGCAGCTGAAAGAAAGATGGCAAAAGGTCATTGAGCAAAATGGAAAATATATAATTGATTAAAAACTATTCTTTGTTTAAAAAAAAAAAGTGTTTTATTTTATACTACAAAACCGAAAGTACTTAGTTGCCAACCCAATACTACAGGAAGAGTGGTATAATATTCCTGAAAATTTCATCAATTCATTAACAGAAAGCCTATCAAGAAGAATGCAGGATACCATAAAAAATAAAGGTGGTCATACAAAATATTGTAAACTTAAGTTGTTTATGTTTAAATAATGATATGTGTTAGTTTTTATACATTAAAAAAAATATCAACTTGTGTAAGATTATTATTTATCCTTTTATAATAGTTTCCTGTAAAATTCAAGAAGGTGCCCCTTTTTTTTGCACAGTACTGTATGTAGATTAGGCTGCATAAAATATTACATGCAACGTTGCTATCACTCTGAAGATTTATGGAATAAAAGTATGTAACTGTTGAATACAAGTTCCTCGTGTGCTTAAGGATAAGGGTACATATCCGGTATTAGATCGCAAGTTCGAATCTCCCTGGAGAATGAAAAGTTTTTCAAAAAAATTTCCGCATTATATTTACGATAAAAAAAGCGGTTTAAATTATAAATTAAGGGTGCTCATGTTTATTGGATTAATTAAAAGCTGCTATGAGAGATGTAATCTCTTCGCAGTAATGTGTAAAAGTATTTAACTATTGCATCTAAGTGATTGGAAAATATTTAATTTGACGTTGCGCTTTTTATATTAACCAAGCAGGAAAAGTATTACGAAGTCGATATATAGAAGTATCTAGGTTACAAGAAAAAACTTGTTTTGAAAGTTACATTTCATTAGAACGTGTTCTATATTGCCGACAGGAGTTCGCGAGAAAATACGTCTGTTAGAGGTAGTAATTCGTTTGCAAAATTTCCCAATTAACATCTGCTAAAAAAGACAATACAATTACGGTTACATCTTAAGAATGTATAGTGTGAATTAATTGAGAATTTGTATTAAGGCCGAAGTTTAACAACTGCAATTTTGCAAAAATCTAGTTGAATATTGGATTTAAATTTTCTTCAATAAGTATTAATTTGCTAGCACTTCATTATTTTGCGCTTAAATAAATTATAAAAAAATGTTTCGTTTTGTTTTTTTTTCCGTTTAAAATGAATTCTGAAACTTAAAATAAAGCAAATTTATTTCGTATTTCAGAAATTCATTTAAAACTCTTTAATGAAACGCTTTTAGTTTATTAATATATATTGGGTTGGCAACTAAGTACTTTCGGTTTTGTAGTATAAAATAAAACACTTTTTTTTAAAACAAAGAATAGTTTTTATCAATTATATATTTTCCATTTTGCTCAATGACCTTTTGCCATCTTTCTTTCAGCCGCATGATTCCGCGCTCATAAAATGTCTGGTCCTCATCAGCAAAAAACTGAACCAGGTGCGAGTGAAGGTCATCGTCATTTGTGAAAGTTTTACCATTCAAAGAATTCTGCAAACTTCGAAATAAATGGTAATCAGATGGTGCTAGATCAGGGCTGTATGGGGGATGTGACATCACTTCCCAGCCAATCTCCAATAGTTTCCCACGAGTTGCCAAAGATGTGTGACGCCTGGCATTATCTTGGTGGAAAACTACACCTTTCCGATTTGACAATTCTGGCCGTTTTTCTTTGATTGCTTCATCCAGTTTTATTAATTGTTGACAGTAAACATCAGAATTGATCGTTTGGTTCCTTGGAAGCAGCTCGAAAAACACAACACCTTTGTAATCCCACCAAACTGACAGCATGATCTTTTTTGGATGCAATTCAACTTTCGATGTGGTTTGAGCTGGTTTATCGTGTTTACTCCATGATCGGTTTCGAACTGTGTTACTGTACAGGATCCATTTTTTATCACCAGTGATGATTCTTTTTAAGAAAGGGTCGGTTTCATTTCGTCTAAGGTGCATATCGCAAAAGTTGATTCTTTGTGTTAAATGAATTTCTTTCAATTCGTGAGGTACCCAAATATCAAGCTTCTTAACTAGCCCAAGGCATTTTAAATGTTTTTCAATTGTTGTGTGCGATACATGTAGCCTCTCCGCAACCTCTCGAACAGTTATATGACGATCCTCTTCAATTATGACTTTGATTTGGTTATTATCAACTTCAGTATGCCGACCAGAACGTTGCTCATCTTTGAGGGAAAAATCTCCAGAATGGAATTTTTTATACCAATTCTGACACGTGCGCTCTGTTAAGCAATTAGCACCAAAAACTTCACATATCTTTTTGTGAGTCGCAGCAGCTTTTTTTCCTTTACGGAAATAAAATAGTAAAATATGTCGAAAATGTTCGTTTCTGCACTCCATTTAAAATTAACCCACAACTAATAGCTTTAATAAAAATCACGCACTACTTGCTTCTGAAGTTACGTCAATGTCACTAGTATCACGCGACAAACGGTAAAGTACAGCACTAACATTCGTTATACAAAAAATAAAGCAACGCTCTCTATCAGTAAAAACCGAAAGTACTTAGTTGCCAACCCAATACTTATTATGGTAATACAATGAAATATTTCGAGCTCTGTTAGCCAAGTGTAAAACGTTATTTCGGTTTTTTTGCTGAAGATAGTGACTTAGATGTCGAAATTAACACAAGAGATTTTAAATATTATACTTGTAAAAATAATTTTAATGTATTATCTCCAAATTAAAGCTATGTATTGCATTATATGTTGAAAAGCATTCGTATGTTTGAAGTGAAACATTCTTTTTATTCTTTAAGAATCCGTTTACATGACTGTGCTAGTTATATATGTATGTATGTATATGTAATTGTTTTTAGAAATGATGGTCTAGATAGGTAGTAGACGTTTGTATAGCTGTACATTACAATAAGAAAAGTACTTGAGTTCCATCGTAGGTGAATGTCATTGACCCTGCAATGTCTCTCGTTTATTGAATGTTTAGTTTGCTTTGAAAGTTTCCTACTTTAAGTCGTTAATTTTAATATAAATTATATTTACTGTATTTCATGCTTTTCTAAATTGTCGGTCTTATAAATTACACGGAACTGTTGTAATTTCCTTTCCTTTTTTACTTAAGAGAATTTCGAACTTCTGTGTTTGAAATAGGTCTCTTTCGTGTTCAAATCGGTCGATTAGTAATTTGCAATAAAGACGATATGTAATTGATATTTATTTTTCTTGATTACCAACACCTTTCCGATATATTGATCGGTAATAAAACATCGACAAATTTTTAAATGTATTAAGAACGTTCTAAAAAGTAACAAAGAAGTACTCAAAGCAAAAGATCGTAAAAAAACCCTTACTACGTCAATGTACCTACTCCGTATACGTATTTTAATGAAGTTGTCATTGGCAGAAGGAATTAATCACTCACGTTAATAATCTTCGCATAGCTTTACCGCGTACCCGCGTGCGACACTGTTATTTATAGTCTGCTGTTGATTACAAATTAGTTGTTGAAATACATATGTAGAATACGAAAATTGTTGTGGTAAGAGTTTTTTTATTTATTGAATGAACCACAATCTCTGACAATATTTACTTTCAAAAGATCGTAGTTCAAAGGTTGAGTCATAATTTTCCTTCGTTAGAACAAATTATAATGATCATCATTCTATTGACTCATCAAAATCGAAAGATCTCAACCTAGTAATTGGCAATTCATCTTGCAAGTATAGTCAGTTAGCAACTGCCGGCACAAATGCGAAGAATTTCGAGTCATTAGCAAACACCATTTGTCACCATCAATATTTGTGATAGGAAAGCCAAGGGTAACTATCAGACAAGAGGATTTGCGCCTAAAAATACTATCAAAACGAAATAGGCGCCTCACAGCTCCTCAGCTTCGAGCAGAGCTGAATGAAGGCCGTCGAAAGCCGGTATCACTGACAACTGTAAAACGACGTTTGACAAAGGCGGGACTACATGGGCGTATTGCAGCTCGAAAACCATTATTGATGGGCCCAGGACCATCAACACTGGGACATGGAAATGTAGAAGCAGGTGTTATGGACAGATGAGTCAAAGTTCCAAGTGTTTGGTAGTAATCGACGAGTTTTCGTTCGAAGACAAGTGGGTGAAAGGATGTTACCCGAATGTGTAGTGCCAACTGATAAACACGGGGGAGGTTCTGTGCTTGTTTGGGGATCCTTTTCCTTTGATGGTGTCGGAGATTTGTACCGCATTGAAGGCATTTTAAAAAAAGAGGGGTACCTGAAGATTTTGGAGGAACATGCAATTCCGTCTGGATTAAGGTTAATTGGTGAAGGTTTTCACCTACAACAAGATAATGATCCCAAACACACTTCCCAACTTTGTAAAAACTATGTAAATCAAAAAGAGAAGGAAGGGGTGCTGATAAATATGATTTGGCCACCACAATCACCCGATCTCAACCCTATCGAATTACTGTGGGATGGATTAGATAGAAACGTCAGAGAAAGCTGTCCACAATCGCAGAAACAGCTTTGGTAGCAACATACAAGGGTGTGGAATAATTTACCAATGGATACGCTCCAGAAACTTGTATCGCGGTTGCCTAATATTTGTAAAGAAATCATTAAGCGCAGAGGTGGATACTTCGACGAAAGTCGAATATGATAAGAAATTCTACAGAATATGTTGAAATTATTTTATTTTATAAGGAAAACTGTTCATTTATCTCGTAGATATAGTTTTGTAGAAATACACGTTTTGTTTCACTAAGCGTGCATGTTTTTTTTAAATTTCATCTACTGATCCCTGACTTATGGCCTGTAATGTATATACAATTGTAAACAATAAACTTTCGTAATTCATTACGAGTCTCCATTAAACATGAGGATGGGCAAATAATTATGAGCGATGACATATATTCGACAGTATGTTACATTCTTTGCAAAAAAAAGTCTGCTATATAGTCTACTGATTTGTATCAATATTAAAACAAAATAAAATTCCAAGAACTACTGTAGGTCTACAGTTGCAATAACTGAAGAAAAACGTGTTAATAATATTACACACACTTCTTGCACATTAATATTTCAATCTCAATAACAAATTTACGTCAGGTATATGTATATTATTCAATAACTTTTCTTTGTTTTTTTCTTTGTTAAATCACATTCCGGTTTGAAGTAGTCGTTTCTTGGCAGTTTTACACGTTCATAATAATAGCTGATGATGTCATCTATTAAATACTTCAAATGAATCAGCTACATTACTTGCATATTACATATATTCACTGAAATGGTACATTCGGTATTTCATCTAATTATCGAGTTTTATTAGATGAGAATAGAAGCTATTTTATAAGCTTATGTCAGAATATTTACGAATACTAACAATTCATTAGCGAAGAGAATTCTATACAGGTACAGCGATGGTAATAAACCAATCAATTCTTTAGAATGTTTTATTGTTATGTAACATACTTGCATAATGTTCGTTGAGAAAGTTTGTTTCATTCGTCGCACTTAACATTAAAATATTATTATGTAATATTGAAATGAGGAAGTGCATAATGTCAAAACTCATGGTGAAAATTTCATTAAGGGAAGTTTGAATAATAAGGCCCATCTAATTTATTTAATTTTTTAAAAGAAAAATAACGCAAAGCCGAACGAAAAATCTATATTTTTAAAACAAAAGTAATAAAGGGTTTTCCAATAAGGACTTGACAATTTTTTTTCAAAATAAAATGCAGACCATTTGAGATATTTCAAACTCGACTTCGTTCATATGGCCACCGCAGGCACGTTTGTAGCGGTCGATTCGTTGGACCCATTTTTCGATGACTCGGCCACACAATTCGGCCGAAACGGCTGCTATTTCGCGTTCAATGTTGGCTCTGAGCTCTTCCAACGTTGTCGACTTGTTGGCATAGACCAATGACTTGACGTAGCCCCAAAGAAAAAAGTCTAGAGGCGTTAAATCGCACGAATGAGGCGGCCAATCGACTGGTCCATTTCTTGAGATAACACGCCCATCAAACTTATTCTTCAATAAATCGATTGTAACGTGTGCTGTGTGGCTTGTGGCACCGTGCTGCTGAAACCACATATTGTCCAAGTCCATATCTTCCAATTCGGGCCAAAAATAATCGGTACTCATGGCGCGATAACGATTACCATTCACAGTAACGTGACGATCATTATCGTCGACGAAAAAATATGACCCTATGACGTCGCCGGTATGCAAACCGCACCAAACAGTTATTTTTTGTGGATGAAGTGGTGTTTCATGAAGCACATGTGGATTTTCACCCGACCAATAACGCATATTTTGCTTATTGACGAACCCATTGAGCCAAAAATGAGCTTCGTCACTGAAAATGATTCTGCGATGAAATTGATCATCTTGGCGCATCTTTTCCAGAGCCCAATCGGAGAACGTACGTCGCTTCAAATGATCCATCGGCTTCAATTCTTGAGTCAGCTTGATCTTGTATGGGTGTAAACCAAGATCCTTACGCAAAATTCGCCATAAAGTGGTCTCTTGAGAACGCCGTGGAATTGACTGATTTGGATCATTTGCTACGGACGTTTCAACGGCAGCGATATTTTCGACACTTCGACCAACCCGTTGTCTCACTGGCACGGCAACATCACACAACGAATATGTAGACTCAAATTTTTGCACTGAACTTGTTACTGCCTGTCTACTAGGGCGAGAATTACGACCGAAAATCGGAGTTAACGCTCTTAAAGTAGCGGTCACCGACTCCGAATTTCTGTAGTAAATTTTTATAATTTGCAGACGTTGTTCGTTCGTGTACTTTACAATGATGAAAATGCTAAATTTACTGAATAAATTGACAGTGACAGTTCGATGATTAGTGAAAGGGTGCGTTCACAAATTGAATTAAAAGTTGTCAAGTCTCTATTGGAAAACCCTTTATTTAACTTAACAATTTATTCTTCTATTTAAAAAACTTAACAAAAATAAAGACTCGGTCCACAACTTTCAGAAAAAAGACTTTGCACGTGCCCTAAATGGAAACACTGGCAAACAATAAGGCCCGCCTGTCATTCCTGTGGAAAGGGCATACAAAAGTGGGTTATCTTCCAACGTTGGACCTACGAGATGCACGAACTGAAGGGAACGTTTAGAAAATTAATGAAATTGTGCGGAAAGACCGACGTCTGAGCAATCAGATGATTGCTGATCTTGTGAACATTAATAAAGAAACAGTAAGACACATTTTGCATGATGAATTAAACACAACAAAAGTTTGTGTAAAAATGGTGCCGAAAATCTCGGTGAGGAACAAAAAGGCAATCGGACGAACATTGACAACATGGAAAGACTCACAGAAGAACCAGACTTGCTCACAAAAATCATCAAATGTGATGAAACTTGGATTTTACAGTATGACCAGGAAACAAAAAGGCAACCGATGCACTGGAGGGTCAATTGAAGGCGATGCTGTTCGTTTTTTTCGATATCGGGGGTATTATCATCATTCTTAGAAATAAATGAAATAAAATGGAAACTGCGCGTTGGCCTATGTCGGTGAAAATTATAAATAGAAAATTAAAATATATTCAAAGCAGACGCTTGTTGATACAGTTTTCTAAGACACAGTTGTAGCAAATGCTTTTGTTTTAGTGTTTAATGTTTGTCAGCGTCATTTGCTTTAGCTAGTATTTCGATTTTAGCATATTTTTTTCGTCGTAATATACCGTGCATTCATTTTACCTCGCTACGAAAACTGTACCACATTATGTTCGGGTCTAGCTGCCGAATACCGATCATAATGTAAAGTGGTGGGGCGCGAGTCATTTGAATCACGACTATAACTGACTACTGATCGTACTAGCTGCAGCCCCACCACTAATTTGACTGTAGGCGTATCGATATCGTATTAACGGTCATTCGTGGTTTGCATTTGGGAGAGTGTGTTACGGTAAGACCTTTAAATTTAAATATTTTTTAAATTATATTACTTTGATAATGTATACATTGGAAGAAAAAATTTAAATGATAACATGGGCTTTGAAAGGTAATTCTTTACGGCGTATCCAGCGCCTTTTCTCTGAAAAGTATGTAGATCGTCCCTTTCCTGCATTAACAACAATATCATTAGTAGTTAGAAAGTTTAAATCAGAAGGTTGCATTTTGGGATGTAAATGTCATAAAATACGGAGAATAAATAACGATAAAGAAATGCAGGAAGTCATGGTGTGTGCAATGGTCGAAGAAAATTCCAATATTACTATATCTAAAATATCAGAAGAGATAGGTATTAGCGTGGGTAAGGTTCATAAGATATTAAAGAAAAATAAATACACATCCTATAAATACCAAACTCATCAGGAAATTTTTCATGCTGATCAACACCGCAGAATGGAATTTTGTGAAACTGTAATAGAACGTGTAAATGCGAATGAACACTTCATTGAGACTATCGTGTTTACCGATGAATCCACGTTTCCGTTGCACGGTAAACACAATCCGTCGAATCTTCGATATTGATCTATTGAAAACGATTATCGACAATTGAATACGGGGACACAGTATCCTGAAAAATTGAATGTTTGGGGTGGTATTTATGGGAATAACATTATTGGTCCATTCTTTATCGAAGGAAATTTAAATGGGCAAATATATTTGAAACTTCTTCGAAACGACATTGTCCCTGCTTTGAGAACTATTAATCCCAATTTAGAGAACGTATGGTTCCAGCATGATGGTTGTCCGGCCCATGGAACTAGAATTGTGAATGAATATTTAAATTATATATTCCCCCAAAGAGTTATATCTAATAGTGGTACAATTCGCTGACCACCAAGGTCACCAGACTTAGCCCCTAATGACTTTTTTTTATGGGGTTACATAAAATCAAAGTTATATGGGCATCAAAACGAAAGGGCTAATAATTTGGAAGAATTACGGGTTAATATCGAACACCAATTCCAAATTATTAATCCTCTTGTACTGGCCAATGTTCGAAATGAATTTTATAATAGATTGGGGTACTGTTTAGGGCAAGCAGGAGGGACATTTGAGAATTTAATTAATTGAATTTATTTTCTGTATTTAAAAAGTATTTTATAAGTTTTGGCAAGTTATATTTATTTTCTGTTTAAAGAGTATTTTTTAAGTTCCGAGAAGTTATTTTATTTTTTAGCTTCTTTAAGAGTTTTTTTTTATTTTTAAACGTTTTATTATAAAACGTCTTTTAGTTCAATGCGAAAATTATTGTAAAAATACCAAATTGTACAGTTAAAAGTAATTATAATTTATTAATTTTTGGACGTAAACAATTTGGACAGTCAGTGATAGACCTTCCGCCAAGTACCACGAACAACTACTTAACATGTAATCTGTAGTCAGTCGTTGTTGTGATTCGACTGACTCGCGCCCCACCACTTAACATTCTGATCGGCATTCGGTATCTAGACCCGGATATAATATGATACGGTGTTTGTAGCATTTTGATATGAAAGCACTGTAAAAACAATACAATAAAAAGAAGTTAAAATAACTATTTTTATAAGATTTTTCCTTCCCAGTACTATCACCGAATACGTGCGAATACATGCGGTAAGTGTTTTATAGTGTCTTATAAATAGCGCATTGTAGCATTAAGGCGGCGTGTATATACATATATACACTTATGTATACACACAACCCATCACTTGTCTATTGTTTGCCTTTATCGTGCCAGAATGGATGTATTTAGTAGTAATAATAGGTCTACGTGGGTGATGCAGGCAAACGCGCCAGTCTATTTATAAATTATAATTCTTGAACAGGTGCTTATTGCTACTTTCTTATTTAGCACTACTTATTTTATTTGAAACATTACGAAGTGGCGAAGGTGATGGTATATGACTCAATTATTAATTGTTGAATACGTAATGAAACAATCAAAACTCAAATTTAAAAGGCTTTATTTTGATTAGAACCGATCAACCGATCGATTTGATAAATTTGGGCCAAATATACGCCATTAATACGCCAGCAAAAATACCTGAGATCAGCATAGCGGTACCAAACATACCAGCGATGAAAGCGTGTGCAGTATTAACACATGTCGGTACGTACTGCAAAGCCAGAGAACTGAAATATCCACTCGACATGGACATGGTCGCCAGAACAGTCCAATATAACCAATCGTTTGCGAAATATACCGGTAAAGTACGCTTAATACCATGAACTTGGTAATTACTGAGTAGAAAGAAAGGTATGTAAAGGAATCGCAATACCACCGGAATAAACAAAAATTTTTTTGGAGGCCATTGCACGAGATTTGCCACACAGCTGCCGATGCAGGCGAACATATTGAACGTCAAGAAACAGGTCACATGGGTAAACAGGTACGAACTTACGATGAAATTCCTATCAGAACGCTTAATGTTCGCTAAGACTGAAGGAAATAGACATGACGTCACTAAAAATACCATGAAAGCATTCGCCAATTGTGGGAACGTCCTTTTGTAAACCTTCCAGTACTGGGAGTATCGGTTTTTCGACGTGGTTCCAGTTTCGGCACTTTTCGCCAACTCTATTTGCTTAGTGATAAATTCGTGTATTCTAAAAAATCTATTCAGTGGTAGAGCTAAGTAAGTGTTCAGACACGCCGATAACACTACAATAGATACCATGAAATAGTACACGCCTTGTATTTTATAATTCGGGTGAGCTACGGCTGCTATTAAAGCTACGGTCGCTGTAAAAACTCCACTAACATTGTTGCCCCAAATTATACCGGCGATATATCTTGACGGAAATCTTGCTACTATGCCCATTATTGTGCTTTGGTATATGCCGTTAGACATATTTACCACTACAACGGTGAACATGGTTAACCAAAAAAATATCGGAGTCCAGCTGCTAGTGTCCAACATTGCCAGGATAATTGTCAAAAGAAACATTACAATTTCCGTAGTCAAACAGCTAATTACCCTTATGTCTATATTACCACTAATGGGTATGAAGATATTTAACCATACGAAAATGATAAGGGTAAGCATGGATGAGAGGCCCAAATTCTGAAGAAACCAAGTCTGGTAACGATACTTATTCGGTTCGGTGCTATTCAAAACCAGCTTATATTTGACAAAGTAATCGTTGGCGTTTACGAACATATTAAATGGCATTAAAACGCCCACACCATGAAGGATACAAATCATGTATACTATATGATATCTATCCTTCAAAATTTTTAGAACTTCTTCCATATTTAATTCATAAAATTATCTCGGGAAAAAATTCAAACAGATCGGATTGGAATTTTTTGTTCGATTTGTTATTGGAGATTTAGAACCATCCAAGTTTTCGCAGCAGTTTTTGTCGTAACTGTAATGCATAAATCTGTTAAATTATGTCAAACTTATTTTGATCTGATAGATGTGTCATCATGTCACTTTACACAAAGTAAAACTGTTTTAGTTCACGTATGTATTGAATCCTTTTGGACTCGAATCCATACTAAAATTACTAAATGACTAAAGTACCATTGATATACTAAGTCCATACATTACATACTTTAGAGCCGAAACGGTGACATTTAAAACAATTTATCAACTGCCAAAAATTGTCATATGAAAATTCCCTCTTGTGTCGTAGTTTCATTCAAAAATAGACCTGAAAAAGATTACAGACTTTTAGAACACCGCGCGTAAATAACGGAGAAAAAATTTGGATAGACTTTCAAAAAAAAAAGTGATGTATCAAGTCGATCGACTACCATATTTGTCATAATACGAGGGTAGTTTGACAAGTAGCGAGAATGGAAAAGAAAAACGAATTTTTTAAATACAAAATAATTTTTATTTTTCAATATATTCTCCTAAAAGAGCAATACATTTATTCCAACGGTGCTCCAATGCCCTTACGCTATCTCTAAAATGCGATTCCGAAAGGCTTGCAAAATGCTCATTTACGAAGATGATAAGCTCGTCGTTTGACGAAAATTTCTTTCCATCTAGTGCCGTTTTATATTTTGGAAAAAGGTGGAAGTCGGAAGGGGCTAGATTTTATTCAAAGTATTATCTATTGGAAGCTACAACTTTTCCACATCTTTTGGGCAATTGATGGATTCCTTATCAAAAGAATCGTTCATCCTTTGAGGCTAAGATCGAACTAAGCCAATTTTTGATTCCTTCAACTGAAGCGAAGCGTATTCCAATAAAGGCATTCTGCATCGATCGAAATAAATAGTAGTCAGAAGGGCCAATGTCTAGGCTATAAGGCGGGTGAGGTAAAACTTGCCAGTCGCTGTTTTCCAAATAGTTTTTAACTGGTCTTGCAATATAAGGTCGAGCGTTGTCATGATGGAATATTATAGATTCATGTCTGGTCGCATATTCTGGTCGTTTTTCAGCGATTGCTCTCTTCAAACGAATTAATTGTTGTCTGTACAGCTCGCCCGTAATAGAATCACCAGATTTTAACAGCTCATAGTGGATACCACCCGTCGAATCCCACAAAATAGACAGCATTACCTTGGCTCCATGAATACTTGGCTTCGCCGTTGATGTTGATGGCTGGCTTTACATAAGATTTTTTTCGTTTTGGATTATCGTAATGAATCCATTTTTCATCGTCAGTAATGATTCGATGCAAAAACGATTTCTTTTTATGGCGTTCAAGCAGCATTTGCGACATGCAAAATCGTCTTTCAACGTTTGGCTTCAATTCGTGTGGTACCCAATTTCCTTGCTTTTGGATGAATTCCACTGCTTTTAAACGTTTTGAAATGGCTTGGTGAGTTACTCCCAACGTTTTTGCAAGTTCTTCTTGCGTTTGACATGAATCTTCGTCCAGTAATATCTCCAGTTCCTCGTCTTTAAACTTTTTTGGTTGACCTGGACGCGGTCTGTCTTCAACGCTGAAATCACCGTTTTTAAAGCGTCGATACCATTCACAACATGATTTCTTTGTAGGAGCAGATTCACCATGCACTTTTGCAAGCAATTATTGAGCTTCAGCTGCACTTTTCTTCTAATTAAAGAAGAAAATTAACTTCCCTCAAATGTTGTTTATTTAACACACATTTTCAATGAGCTCAAAAATAATGTTGTTGTACAAAATTCAAAACAATGTAACTAAATATGGTTGACAGATGTCAAACCTTTCCAAAAAAAAAAAAACAGCTGTCATACCCAACTATATACATATAACAACTAACGATATCCATTGAAAAGTAACCGAATTAAGTTGCACACCCACTAATTTCTGAATACATAATTGAAACAATGAACATTTTAATTTAAAAATCTTTATTTTGATTAGAAAGTATTAATCTATCATCTTTATCAATTTAGGCCAAATGTACGCGATTAATACGCCAGACCAAACACCGGACACCAGCGTGGCGCTACCAAACATTCCAGCGATGAAAGAATATGGAGGTTTTACACATAGCACTACGTATTGCAAAGCCACAGAACACCAATATCCGGTCGACGTCGACAGAGCCGCTGTCACGACCCAATATAACCAATCGTTCGTAAAATAAATTGGTAAAGTGCGCGTAATTCCATGTACTTGGTAATTACTGAGTAGAAAGAAAGGCACGAAGAGGATTCGCAATACTATCGGAATAAACAGGAATTTCTTAGGGGGCCACTGCACGTGCCCTGCTGCCCAGCTGCCGATGCACGCGAAAATATTGTACGTCAAGAAACAAGTCACACGAGTGAATAGGTACGAACTTATGAAAAAGTTTGTATCGGAACGTTTAACGTTCGCTAAGACTGCTGGAAATAACGATGACGTTACTATAAATATCATGTAAATATTTGCCAATTGTGGAAAAGCCTTTTTATAAATCAACCAGTACGGGGCTCTTCGTCTGACTAAAATTTCCGAGCTTCCCTTGAACTCTATTCTCATATTGACGCCTGCGTAATTTCGAAAAAAATTATTCAACGGCAAAGCTAAATAACTATCCAGACAACTTAACAACACCACCAGAGATAAAATGAAAAAATAGATGGCTTGTATTCTGTAATTCTGGTGAATTAAGTCTGTCATTAGAGCTAAGAGAGCCGTAAAAACTCCACTGAAGTAGCTTCCCAAAACAATTCCGGCGATATATCTTGGCGGGAATCTTGCCACAATGCCCATCATCGTGCTTTGGTATATACCGTTCGCTATATTTACCACTACTACAGTGAACATGGTTAACCCAAAAAATACTGACGTCCAATTACTAGTGTCCAACATCGCCAGAATAATGGTCAGGAGGAACATTACAATTTCCGTAGTCAAAGAGGTAATTATCCTTATGTCTACGTTACCCTTAAAGGGCAGGAAGATACTTAACCACGAGAAGCTGACCCGGGGGACCATCGATGCGAAGCCCAAATTTTGCAAGAACAATGTCTGGTAACGATGTTCATCTGTTCCGGTACTGTTACAAACCAGTTTATATTCTACAAAGTAACCATAGGCATTTATGAACATATTAAATGGCAGTAAGGCCCCCATACCATGCAGGATAAAAATCATGTACACTATATAATATTTATCATTTTCCATATTTAATTCATAAAATTATATCGCAAAAGAACTCGAACATTTCACATAAGGATTCGTTTGTTTATATTCGTGGTTCCACATTTAAAACCGTTCAAAATAGTTCCTATCTTAATTGCACTAATATATACGTTCAGTTATGTCAAACCTATTTTAATTTGATAGGTGTGTCATTATGTCATAATATATACATTATTATATTATTATTTTGTATATAACGGTGTTTCAAATTTCGCGGTCTTTTTAAAGAATAAATAAAACACATGCATTCACTTTCAAAAACTTTTTATTGGTAATTGAAGTTTCAGTTATGACATTTATATGTGAAACATCTGCCAAATGACCTCCTCTTGCAACTCCACAGACGTCCATTCTTTTGTTAAAATTTTCAATGACATTTTGACATAATTGAGGCTCTATCTCACCAATGGCACGAATAATTTCATCTTTCAAAGCAGGAATTGATTGTGGATTGTTTTTATAAACCTGACTTTTCACATAACCCCAAAGAAAATAGTCTAACGGTGTCAAATCACATGATCTTGGTGGCCAATTAACATCACCGTTTCTTGAGATTACACGTCCTGGAATTTTTTCTTTCAATAAATCAATTGATTCGTGTACAAAGTGAGGTGTAGCGCCATCCTATTGAAACCACTTATCCTCTAGATCAATATTCATTAATTCAGGCCACAAAAATTCGGTTATCGTCCGACGATATTGATCACCATTGACAGTTACAGCTTCACCAGCAGCATTTTCAAGGAACTAAGATCCAATTACACCACCCGACCATAACGCACACCAAACAGTAACTCGTTTAGGATGCATAGGTTTCTCATGAATAATTCGTGGATTTTCCTCATCCCAGATACGGCAATTTTGTTTATTAACATAGCCACCAAGTTCAAAATGTGCCTCATCGGAAAACATTATTTTTTGAGAAAAATCATCTGGTTGTTCATTGATGAAATTGATAAATAAACGACGTTGTAAATGATCTAATGGCTTCAGTTTCTGTGTTATTTGAACCTTATATGCCTTCAGAGCTAAATCCTTGTGTAAAATACGCCATGTTGTTGATCCACTAAGTCCAAGTTGTTGCGAACGTCGTCTAATGGACATTTCAGGATCTTCAGCAACACTTTCACGAACCAAACCAATATTTTCTTGTGAACGACCACTACGACTGTATTTTTCACTTTTTTGATCTTCCACGGAACCGGTCTCTTGAAATTTTTTAATAATTCGACCAATAGTGCTTTCAGATAGACGATTATGTAAACCATAAAATTCACGTCATCTTCTAAAAGCTCTTTTCACAGAACCTTGATTTTCATAAAATAATTCAACAATTTGAACGCGTTGTTGTACCGTGTACGAAGCCATTTTTATAAATGTTGTACATCAGACTTTTTAAATGCCCACATACCCAGACAAATTCAGCGCGACAGACACCGTTCATAAATTCAACTGCAATTAAACCCTTTGTATAAGCACCTCTACTATTAGACGAAGATTGATTCAAGGAAAGATGCGTGCAAGAAGATACCAAAGTAGATTGTCGTTTGCTCATGAACACGTACAATGGGCCAAAACACTGGCGTAATGTACTGTGGCGCGACGAATTTAAAATAGCTTTATTTAATTCCGGTGCCTACCAACAACAAGTACGAAGACCACCATTGACAGCATTTCAACTCTATTACACCAAAACGACGGTAAAATTCTCAAGGCTCAAGCATCATACTGTGGAGGTGTTTTTCGTGGTATGGCGTAGGCTTTCTACACAAGATAGAAGGCATAATGAACGCTGATGTCTATGTGAACCTATTGCAACCTGTGCTTCTACCATATGCAGAGGAAGAAATTCCACTAAGATGGTTGTATATGCAGGATAACGATCCGAAACACGTTTCTCGTAAAGCGGAAACATGGCTTCCAAATAACAACGTTCACGTTTTGGGTTGGCCGACACAATCGCCATACTTAAACCCCATTGAAAATTTATGGGTGGAGTTGAAAAAGATTGTATCCGCTGCCAAGCCGCAAAATATTAACGATCTGTGGAGAATATGCCAAGCCGACTGGCAATCAATTTCAGCAGAGGCAACTGGTTAACTCGTTGCCCCACAAGTGTCAAGAGGTGATAAACAATAAAGGTCAAGCAACAAAATATTAAGTGTTTCAATCCAATTAACTAAGCAAAAATAATATTTCGTTAGTATTTTGGAATGACTGCTATTTTAATACACAATTATTTTGTTTGTCATAGAATATAAAGTTTTATTTTCTCTTCGGTATTAAGAAACCTATTTATTTATTGTTATATTGGGTTGGTAACTAAGTACTTTCGGTTTTGTAGTATAAAATAAAACACTTTTTCTTAAACAAAGAATAGTTTTTAATCAATTATATATTTTCCATTTTGCTCAATGACCTTTTGCCATCTTTCTTTCAGCTGCATGATTCCGCGCTCATAAAATTTCTGGTCCTTATCAGCAAAAAACTGAACCAGGTGCGAGTGAAGGTCATCGTCATTTGTGAAAGTTTTACCATTCAAAGAATTCTGCAAACTTCGAAATAAATGGTAATCAGATGGTGCTAGATCAGGGCTGTATGGGGGATGTAGCATCACTTCCCAGCCAAGCTCCAATAGTTTCCTACGAGTTGCCGAAGATGTGTGAGGCATTGCATTATCTTGGTGGAAAACTACACCTTTCTCATTTGACAATTCTGGCCGTTTTTCTTTGATTGCTTCATCCAGTTTTATTAATTGTGGACAGTAAACATCAGAATTGATCGTTTGGTTCCTTGGAAGCAGCTCAAAAAACACAACACCTTTGTAATCCCACCAAACTGACAGCATGATCTTTTTTGGATGCAATTCAGCTTTCGATGCGGTTTGAGCTGGTTTATCGTGTTTGCTCCATGATCGTTTTCGAACTATGTTACTGTACAGGACCCATTTTTCATCACCAGTGATGATTCTTTTTAAGAAAGGGTCGGTTTCATTTCGTCTAAGGTGCATTTCTTTCAATTCGTGAGGTACCCAAATATAAAGCTTCTTAACTAGCCCAAGACATTTTAAATGTTTTTCAATTGTTGTGTGCGATACATGTAGCCTCTCCGCAACCTTTCGAACAGTTATATGACGATCCTCTTCAATTATGACTTTGATCTGGTCATCATCAACTTCAGTAGGCCGACCAGAACGTTGCTCATCTTTGAGGGAAAAATCTCCAGAACGGAATTTTTTATACCAATTCTGACACGTGCGCTCTGTTAAGCAATTAGCACCATAAACTTCACATATCTTTTTGTGAGCCGCAGCAGCTTTCTTTCCTTTACGGAAATAAAATAGTAAAATATGTCGAAAATGTTCGTTTCTGCACTCTATTTAAAATTAACCCACAACTAATAGCTTTAATAAAAATCACTCACTACTTGCTTCTGAAGTTACGTCAATGTGACTAGTATCACGCGACAAACGGTAAAGTACAGCACTAACATACGTTATACAAAAAATAAAGCAACGCTCTCTATCAGTAAAAACCGAAAGTACTTAGTTGCCAACCCAATAGTTACGTAACATGTTGGAATAAAGAGTTCAATAAACTTGAATTTATTTTTTTAACGTATAAAATGATATTTTAACAAATTTAAGACCACTGCTATTTTTGTTTATATAACACCGTCTATATATGTAAGTATATAAATTGTGAACACCTGTATATTTTAATTTTTCATTATAAACAGTTTTTGCAACATTAAAAGACGTACAATAACGTCCTTGCGAGAACTGACTGTCGCCACTTTATGCAAATGTTCATAAAACGCGCCACCGAGGTGATTTTGTAGCCTTAAGAGTAAAAACATTCATTCTACATTGTTATAACGGATATGTAATAATTCTCCATTAGATTATTTTCATAACAACTTTGTACTAACTTTATGTTCCAATCAAACATTGTAATTATTATGTAAGATCTTTTAAAAAAAGGAAGTGTTTTTTTTACAGTTGTGCAATGTGATTATTTAATTTTTGAATCACTAAGGTTGATATATAACCCCTTTCCACATTAACTTTCGTAATTCTGTATACGCATTTCGATAACCAAGTTGTCATCATTAGCAGATAATTGCAAAGTGTCGCACCTGGTAAACCACGGCGAAAAATACCTGTACGAGTGTACATTTTGGTTCTCAACGGTACAGATCGCGTACGGAGTTAGTTTTCGTACAGGTATTTTTCGCCGTGGTTCACCAGGTGCGACACTTTGCAATTATCTGCTGATGATGACAACTTGGTTGTCGAAATGCGTATACAGAATTGCGAAAGTTAATGTGGGAAGGGGTTATATATCAACCTTAGTGATTAAGTTAATCAACCACAGGCTCCATCAAATTTAACTTAAAAATTTAATTTATGGATTGTAAAATAGTTATGTCGATAATTTAGTTTCAAAGTACTTAAATACATAAATAGCATGAATTATGTTTTAATGAAAATTTAATAACAAATTAGTTTTAGTTAAGTTATAATATTGTTTATTGGAATATTATGAGAATATACACGTGGGGAAACACTTATGACTGGTAGTGTAAGTGTTTTGTCCCTTATTAATCGAAAAACCCAAACACAAAAGAATAAAATTTAAAGTTATAATGATGGTAATGGTAATATTGTAAGTGATAATGCAACATTACTTGGTAAATTGCCTGTTTTGTGTCTAACCGCATTCAATATCTTTTCAATTTGTTTATACGTTCCTATCAATATTATATAAACATTGCAAACCACTTAACATTACGGAATATTTCAAAAAAAAAAAAGAAATGCAGTGAGTTATAAAAATATAAAGAAAATGTTACGTAACATTCAAGCATAAAATTTGGATCAACACGAACTGCTCAAATTGTAATAGCAGGCAGTAAAGATATAAATAAACTCGACTTACTCCCTATCTAAAAAAGCAACACAACACCACGTCCTAGCTGAACTGTATAAACTTACGCATTAATTAATTGAAGTTAATATAACCTCTTTCCATAATCATTTTCGTATTCTGAACACGCATTTTGACAAATAAGTTGTCATCACCAGCAGATAATTAATCACAGTGTCGCACTTGGAACCACGATAAAATCCGTATAAAGACAAAGTCCGTACTAGACTTATATCGTCTAAAGCCATACACATACGAGGATAGTTTGACAAGTAGTGTGAATGGAAAAGAAAAACGAATTTTTTAAGTACGAAATAATTTTTATTTTTCAATATATTCTCCTAAAAGAGAAATACATTTATTCCAACGGTTCTCCAATGCCCTTATGCCATCTCTAAAATACGATTCCGGAAAGCTTACAAAATACTCATTTACGAAGATGATAAGCTTGTCGTTAGACGAAAATTTCTTTCCACCTAGTGCCGTTTTCAATTTTGGAAAAAGGTGGAAGTCGGAAGGGGCTAGATCCGGCGAATAAGGCGCATGCGGTACTAATTGGAAATGCAACTCGTGGATTTTGGACATCGCAACTGTGCTGGTATGCGAGGGAGCGTTGTCTTGGTGAAACAGAATCTTTTTCTTTGCCATTTCTGGCCGTTTAGCACGAATCTCAACATTTAATTTTTGTAGAAGTTCTGCATAATATTGTCTGTTTATTGCGGCACCTTTCTGAAGGTAATCAATGAGCAAAATGCCCTTCGAATCTCAAAAAATGGATTCCATCACCTTGTTTGCCGATAAAGTGGTTTTCGCTTTCTTTGGAGGTGCAGAACCACGTTCTAACCATTGTTTCGACTGTTGTTTAGTTTCGGGTGTACTGTAGTGTATCCAAGTTTCATCGCAAGTAACAAATCGCCTACAAAAATCAACCGGATTCCGCTTATAAAGGTCCAAACACTCATTGGAAATGCGCAAACGAGTGAACTTTTGATCAGTCGTAAGCAATCGCGGCACCCATCTTGTCGAAAGCTTGGAAAGGCCCAATTCTTTCGTTAAAATGTGGCGTACGCGTTCTGTTGAAATGTTTACCATGTCTGCTATCTCTTTCACTTTGAGTCGTCGATCTTGCGTAATAATATGGATTTTTATAATCATTTCCTTAGAAGTCACGATTTTAGGTGCGCCAGAGCGCGCTTCATCAACACAGCTTGTTCTACCGCGTTTAAATTCATTTACCCATCTACTTATTGTGGCGGATAATGGAGCAGATTCACCTAATGTTTCCCGTAACTCATCTTTTATTTCGGTAGCCCTCATACCCTTAATTACGAAGTATTTAATCACCGCACGATCCTCTGCTTTTTCCATTTTAACAAAACGACGTGTTGCTTCTTTTTCAATCAGCTGTCAAAAATAAACTAAACAACCGATTTATCTAAATATCGGAATGTAAATATATAAATAGGCAACCTAAATTACAGTGCATTTGTTTTACCAATTAGAGCGCCATCTATGTGTCATTCTCACTACTTGTCAAACTATCCTCGTACTGTAGATTCGTTTCAAATAATTTAAATTGTATTCTAATCTTAAACTGTATGAGGTCAAACAGACATGAGCTATTGATAGGACCTCTGTCGGCGTTTAATACATGGTTCCTGTTTTTTAAAACATGTATGTGGATTGTTTACACTTGGCTAAGATGTGTATAATTACCATGACTTAGATATCTATGAAAGCATATATATTTCAAAATTCAGAAAACATGTGCTAAACGTCGACGGGGTCCATCACTAAATCATGTCTGTTTACATTACTAACGAAAAGGTGTCGTATATGCAAGCAGGTACCTCAGAATAGATGTTCATTAATTTAAAACTAGAATACAATTTAAATCATGTAAAAACGTAAATGTCTAGAGTTTGCGTTTGGCTTTCAATGGTGTAAGTCTGGTACCGACTTTGTCCTTGTGCGGATGTAGTTCCAAGTGCAACACTGTGGTTAATTATCTGCTGATGATTACAACTTAGTTGTCGAAATACGTATACCGAATACGAAAATTATTGTGGAATGGGGTTATATTAATTGATTAATTTAATCAACCACAGTTTCAATTAAAATTCACCTTTGAAACGAATAATAAAAAAAAAACCAACCTGACACAGCACTAGAAAGTTGTGCAGTTCAAGTTAGGGATTAGAAACTGATACATCATCCATAAATTTTGTGCAATTCATACTGATTAAATTTGTTGCGGATTTCATATACACGTTTATGCTATTTAAATGCCTGAAGTTGATGTTACTTTGTTTTTGTCAATACGTACGAGGGTGGTCTGAAATGTGTCCGACCTCAACATGAAAATGGCAGCACTCATCAATAAAAACTAGGGAATGTAGTTGTGTATCTGTTGTCAGGTACTCACCAAAGTTTCAGCCATTTTGGACGCGCAGTTGTTATTTGACAGTCGTTTGAGTGAGTCGATGTGAGTGTCGAGTATCGAGCTGTCGTTAAATATTTATTTTTGAAAGGTAATATGCCTACGCAAATCAAAGATGAGTTGGACTCTGTATACGGGGACTCTGCACCATCGTTTACCACAGTGAAATTTTGGGCAGCTGAATTTAAACGTGGCCGTAAGAGCTTGGGAGACGATGAACGTTCGGGGCGTCCAAAAACTGCAACTACTGACGATAACATCGCTAAAGTTCATCAATTGGTGCTAAACGACCATCGACTTAAAGTGAGAGAGATAGCAAAGGCTACGAATATGTCCAAAGAACCTGTTTGTCACATGTTAAATGAAGATTTAGGCATGAGAAAGCTGTCCGCGCGTTGGGTGCCGCATTTGCTAACGTTAGACGAAGAACGTATTCGAATGAGCATTTCCAACGCTCTGTTGGCGCAGTTTAGGCGCAATAAATCCGAGTTTCGACGCCGATTAATTACTATAGATGAAACTTGGATACACCATTATACGCTCGAAACAAAAATCCAGTCAAAACAGTGGACTGCAAAGGGGGAACCGGCTCCAAAAGAAGCAAAAACTGTTTTTTCGTCTGGGAACGTGATGGCGATTGTTTTTTGGAATAGTCATGGAATTATCTTAATCGATTATCTTTGAAAAGGAAAAACTATTACAGAAGCATACTACGCATCATTACTTGACAACCTGAAGACAGAAATTGTGGAAAAACGACCACATTTGCAGAAAAAGAAAATCCTGTTTCACCAAGACAACGCGCCGTCTCACACCTCAGCGATTGCCATAGCGAAAATTCACGAATTACGTTTTGAACTGCTTGACAATCCGCCTTACTCACCAGATCTAGCCCCAAGCGACTTCTTTTTGTTCCCTCATCTAAAAATTGCTCTCGGAGGACAGAGATTTTCGTCAAATAAGGAGGCAATCACTTTCGTGAACAATTATTTTGCATAAAAAAACGCCGAGTACTATTTGAAAGGGTTAAAGAGATGGGAGCATCGCTAGGAGAAGTGTGTAGAGTTACAACGAGATTATGTAAAAAAATAAATATAAATTTTAAGAAAAAATGTCTTGCATCTTTGTAAGGTTGAAAACTTTTCACACCACCCTCGTATGTGATGACAATAGCATTTTCTAACAGGCAATATCGAAATATTTATCTACTAATAGATATTATACTTACAGTAGTTTTTCCGTACGGAACCAGCGTTAGATTAATGTGTTTGTTAAGTTCTGGTTTTTGCAGCGCCGGATACAGATCCTTTGTAACGAATTTGATAGAATCCGGGCACATTGACTCATAATATACAGCTACATTGACCTAGAACGAAGAAAGAAAGCAATAAATAATATGGGAAGCTGTTCAGGTGTTCAAGAACTCCTTTGTACATAGGTCAAATAATAGTTATTGATTTGCAGTACGAATGGGTGCACAGTTCATCATAAATTATAAAGAAAAAACTTTAATTATTGTAAAATGTCATGTTGCAAATGTATGATTTTGTCTTTTATAAGAAAACTTTCTAAAAAATACGGCGTATATCTGTACAATTTTTTAGTGGTTCAAAATGAATCGTCAATATCCGGATCTTGTGATTAAAAGCTTACCTCAACTTTACTTTACTTTTAATGTCCCTTTTGAAATCTAGTCGCTTCGTAATATCTCTATATTTCTCTATAAAATTATCCCTTATACAATTGATCGTGCGTATGTCTTAATACTTTCTTGCCCCCTTTCTGTTTGTTTTTAACCACATATGTATATGCGATAGGCAAGTCTTGCTTTCTTAACATTCGTAAAATGTTTAAATGTTAAAATGTTTTCTTAAAAGTATTATTTTATTTAAATTTTTAATGTGAAAATATACAGAGTTATGCAAATATATGAACCCATTCGAATATACAATAATACGAGGATAGCCGTTTATATTTCGGGAACTGGCAACACTGTTAGTGTTGCTTCCGATCTGATGACTGCATCGTGAAGTTTGTCATTTTTTACAATATATTTACTTTGACAGTTTTATTATCCGGTTCGCATTTCTATTGTTGACAGTAACTTGAAAATTTTATGTCAGCGAAAAAATGGAATTAACTCGCAAACATTTTCGTGCAATAATTTTTCATAACTTTCGTTGTGGATTATCTAAACAAGAATGCATCGACGAGCTGAATTTTTCATATGATGATGAAGCACCATCGAAAACTACAGTATATCGTTGGTATAGTGAATTTGAACTTGGACGGCGTCCTTTGGACGATGAATTTCGTGAAGGTCGCCCCACAAATGTTGTGTCTGAATTGATAATGCAAGGCCGTCATGTGACATACCGTAATATCGAGGCATCTCTAAGTATTAGTAACACCAGCGTGCATAAGATCCTGCATGAACATTTAACCGTTAAGAAGCTATATTCACGACCGCCCAAAAAACGACTCGCGTCGATTGGTGACAAGAAATGTTAAAAAAATACAATGGCGGTGCTTCAAAGAACATTTTATACAGTCGTTACAGGTGATGAATCTTGGATCTATACGTATGAGCTCGATAGTAAACAGCAGTCGACTGTGGGGGTATTCCAAGATTAGCCAAAACCGACAAAAGTCGTTCGTGCTCGAAGCAAAACAAATGGTCGCATGTTTTTTCGGAAAAACCGATCACGTTGCAACTGCGCCTTTAAAGAGTTGTAGAACGGTCGATTCCGAATGGTACACAACTATCGACACTTTTTGGAAAAATAAGGAAAACAAACCGAAAACGACAGATCATTCTCCACCATGACAGTGTGAGCTCTCACAGGTCGGTTCAAACAATTGAATATTTGACCGGACAAAACATTGAATTGATGAGCCATCCGCCCTACAGCCTTGATCTAGCACCCTGTGATTTCTTTTTGTTCCCAAGCGTGAAGAATAAACTTCGTGGTCAATGATTTTCTACGCCGGAAGAGGCAGTTGAGGCATTCAAAACTCATATTTTGGAGATAACGCCTTCACAGCGGCAGCAATGCTGTTCGGATTGGTTTAAACGAATACAAAAGTGCACTGATTTTCAAGGAGACTATTTTGAAAAGCAATAAAACTATTTTCAATAGTAGTAAACTAGGTAAATATATAAAAACCTAAGTAACTGCAAGTTAGTTTGATGTATCTAATATATTTCCGAATATCCCTAGTAAAGAATGTATCCCCTTAATAGAAGAAATTTTAGATAATCATAATATTCTCCACATTATAAAGTTAGAAATCTGGAGCCTTTTCGAAATTCGTATATGTCAAAATTAATTTCAATTTAATATACCAAGACACAAGTCTCGCGATGGGTTTACTAGTTCCTTCTTAGCGAATATCTTTATGGATGCATTAGAAAATACTATTTTAAGTAATTATTTATCAAAACATGATGATATCCCTCGAGACTCTACAAGCTTTCATGTAGTGATTGCTCTAAGATATATTTCGGACAAACTGGAAGATCTATGGAAGCAATGATATTAGAACACAAAAGCAGTTTTAATCGTAAGAAAAATATGATGTCCCTCGAGACTCTACAAGCTTTCTTGTAGTGATTGCTCTAAGATATATTTCGGACAAACTGGAAGATCTATGGAAGCAATGATATTAGAACACAAAAGCAGTTTTAATCGTAAGAAAAATATGATGTCCCTCGAGACTCTACAAGCTTTCTTGTAGTGATTGCTTTAAGATATATATCGGACAAACTGGAAGATCTGCGGAAGCAATGATACGAGGATAGTTTGGCAAGTAGTGAGAATGACACATAGGTGGCGCTCTAATTGGTAAAACAAATGTACTGTAATTTAGGTTGCCTATTTATATGTTTACATTCCGATATTTAGATAAATCGGTTGATTAGTTTATTTTTGACAGCTGATTGAAAAAGAAGCAACACGTCGTTTTGTTAAAATGGAAAAAGCAGAGGATCGTGCGGTGATTAAATACTTCGTAATTAAGGGTATGAAAGCTACCGAAATAAAAGATGAGTCACGGGAAACATTAGGTAAATCTGCTCCATTATCCGCCACAATAAGTAGATGGGTAAATGAATTTAAACGTGGTAGAACAAGCTGTATTGATGAAGCGCGCTCTGGAGCACCCAAAATCGTGACTTCTAAGGAAATGATTATAAAAATCCATATTATTACGCAAGATCGACGACTCAAAGTGAAAGAGATAGCAGACATGGTAAACATTTCAACAGAACGCGTACGCCACATTTTAACGAAAGAATTGGGCCTTTCCAAGCTTTCGACAAGATGGGTGCCGCGATTGCTTACGACTGATCAAAAGTTCACTCGTTTGCGCATTTCCAATGAGTGTTTGGACCTTCATAAGCGGAATCCGATTGATTTTTGTAGGCGATTTGTTACTTGCGATGAAACTTGGATACACCACAGTACACCCAAAACTAAACAACAGTCGAAAGAATGGTTAGAACGTGGTTCTGCACCTCCAAAGAAAGCGAAAACCACTTTATCGGCAAACAAGGTGATGGCATCAATTTTTTGGGATTCAAAGGGCATTTTGCTCATTGATTACCTTCAGAAAGGTGCACGATAAACAGATAATACTGTGCAGAATTTCTACAAAAATTAAATGTCGAGATTCGTGCTAAACGGCCAGGAATGGCAAAGAAAAAGATTCTGTTTCACCAAGACAACGCTCCCTCATCTTCGTAAATGAGTATTTTGCAAGCCTTCCGGAATCGCATTTTAGAGACGGCATAAGGGCATTGGAACACCGCTGGAATAAATATATTGCTCTTTTAGGAGAATATATTGAAAAATAAAAATTATTTTGTATTTAAAAAATTCGTTTTTCTTTTCATTCTCACTACTTGATAAACCACCCTCGTAGAGGCCCCATTTACATAAATGTAGTTATTATATTGAAAAATTACCCCCCGATTGATATTTGTAATAACATTTTGAAAGTATTTTATAAACTGAATTCATTAAATTATAAAATAATCAACAGAGTTTTTATCGAAGTTTCATTAAATTCGTGTCCACGCCTTTGTATTAAAATTAAGGCAAAGAACTCTGAACACACAATACATTCGTCCTCCACGTGATAGAAGTGTCTGTTTACGTGAACAAAATAAGGTCACACGGCCGTTCCTTTTGCGTAATTACCTTGTGTTCCTGACCGCTTGAAAACGCAGCCCGTCCATGCAAAACAAGCCATTAATATAGGCCGTCCGAAACCGGAGATTTCGCGATTCCAGAACAGCGAAATAGGCGATGGGACGTTTAGGGGGAAGGGAGTTGACTTTTGAACATCCCGAGCCACGTGTATATACATGTATACATCGATGAAGCAAACAGATCAATGCCGCTCCCGCCAGACAAGCGATGGATTTTTTTTTTATTGTCTTTCATGTTTCTCCCTCAGCGTTGGATGGCCTATTTTCTCCATACACAAAATGTCATTCTGTCGAAACGAGGTTAAATTGATAAGAATGTTCTCTCGTAGAATTCCTAATGAAATGACGTCGAAGTTATTTTGGTATTTGGGTACATTTTCTAGCGACAAAGAAGGGGATGTTTTATTAAATTCGGTTCTGTCTGTACTAAGAGACTGGCAGAATTTATAGATTACTTTGTAAATGTCTACTGTTATTTTATTAAAACCCCTAATTTCAATAATTCATATCAACATATAATTATATAAAATACGTATAAAAATAAAAAACAAACTATATCAGGTGTACGGGAAAGTCATTACCGGTTTTTTTTTGGCAGATGTCGCTATGCTTAAGTATGCAATATTATGATTTGACACATAACACATGGATCAATAAGTCCCGAGACTAACAATGAAAACAACATTTTTTTTGCAAAATTTTTTTTTATTCATCAACATAATCACCTTTTAGGGTGATACAATGGTTCCAACGCTTTTCCAATTTTTCAATACCATGTTTATAAAAAAATTTATCTTTCGCTTCAAAATAAGCTTCAGTTTCAGCGATGACCTCCTCATTTGAGCCAAATCTTTTTCCCTGGAGAATTTTTTTAAGATCAGCAAAGAGCCAGTAGTCACTGGGGGCTAAATCTGGCGAATATGGGGGGGTGGGGAAGCAGATCAAAACCCAATTCGTTCAATTTTGCCATTGTTTTCATCGACTTGTGGCAGGGTGCGTTGTCTTGGTGAAAAAGGATTTTTTTTCTCTGCATGTGCGGTCGTTTTTTTGCGATTTCCTCCTTCAAAAGCACCAGTAAGTCAATATAATAATCACTGTTGATCGATTTACCTTTTTCGAGGTAGTCAATGAAAATCACGCCATGTGTATCCCAAAAAACTGACGCCAGGACTTTGCCAGCTGACTGCTGCGTTTTCGGACGTTTCGGACGGCTTTCGCCAGCTGTGCGCCACTCGACTCTGGAGTGTAGTGATGTATCCATGTTTCGTCCATGGTCACGTAACGACGCAAGAAATCTTTTTTGTTGCGAGTAAATAGCGATAAACAGCTTTCTGAATCATCGACTCGTTGCTGTTTTTGTTCCATCGAGAGCAATCGCGGCACCCACTTGGAAAAAACCTTTTTCATGCTCAATTTTTCATGAAGGATAGTAAATACACATCCATATGATATCTGTGTCATCTCAGCAATCTCACGGAGCTTCACTTTACGATCTTTCATTATAATTTTTGTCACTTCACTCACATTTTCCGGTGTAACGGCTTCCACAGGTCTACCCGAGCGTTCCGCGTCATTTGTGTCGGTACGACCACGTTTAAACTCGGCAAACCACCGACAAATCGTTGCTTTTGATGGACAAGAGTCCGGGTAACATTTTTCAATCCATTGTTTTGCTTGCGTGGTGTTTCTACCCATTAAAAAACAATGTTTTATCAGAACACGAAACTCGGTTTTTTCCATTGTTTAAACAAACTACAAAACGACTTTACTCCAACCTCGATAACTCAGCTGTTTCTGGTCCGATCGACTTAAAATTTTGATACGTTTCAAGCAAAGGTTAGTACTCTAGAAAGACGTGGTTACTGGTTTACTACGAGCGCCATCTATGGGTTAGTCTCTGGACTTATTGATCCATGTGTTATGTCATTTTATTCTACTCACATCACGCTTCAAAGCCATACATGTTATATTTTGCGACAGTAACACAATCAAAGATTTATACCTCTTTGAAAATGTCGAGTTTTGTGCCCGAAAGATTGCATTTGCGGCACGCAATACTTTTTTTATTTAATCAAAAGAAAAAAGTTGCTGAAAGTCATCGTTTGCTGGTAGAAACTTATGGTGAAGACCCAACCCAAACTCAAAACCAATTGGCAGAAGCGTTAAATGTGGACCAAGAAACGATTAGTGACCGATTACGAGCAATGGGAAAAATCCAGAAGACGCGAAAATAGATGGCACATCAATTGAATAACAGGCAAATGGAAAATCGAAAAATCGTTTGTGAACTGTTGCTTCAAAGGTATGATCGGAAGTCATTTCTGAATCGAATAGTGGCGGGTGATGAAAAATGGATTTATTTTGAAAACTCTAAGCGCAAAAACCATGGTTAACACCCGGCGATGCCGGCTCATCGACTCCAAGGCCAAATCGTTTTGGTCCCAAGACAATGCTCTGTGTTTGGTGGGACCAGAGTGGCGTGGTGTATTACGAACTGTTGAAGCCTGATGGAACAGTTAGTACTGATGGCTACCGACAACAATTTATCAATTCGAACCATGCGTTGATAGAAAAACGTCTAGAATAGGCCCGAAGACACGGTAAAGTGATTGTACAGCACGATAACGCGCCGTCTCACAGCACAGCCGGTCAAGGATGCGTTGAGAACACTTGGATGGGACATAATATCGCACATCTAACAATATAAAAACTGTTATTATTTATAACTACAAAAGAATTTGCTAAATAATGCAAAATCGCAGGAGTTATTGGATGAAGACCCAACCCAAACTCAAAACCATTTGGCAAAAGCGTTAAATGTGGCCCGGGAAACGATTAGCGACCGATTACGAGCAATGGGAAAAATCCACAAGATGCGAAAATAGATGGCACATCAATTGAATAACAGGCAAATGGAAAATCGAAAAATCATCTGTGAAATGTTGCTTCAAAGTTATGATCGGGAATTATTTCAGAATCGAATAGTGACGGGTGATGAAAAATGAATTTATTTCGAAAACTTTAAACGCAAAAAATCATGGTTATCATCTGGCGAAGTCGGCCCATTGATTCCAAGGCAAAATCATTGTGGTTGCTCTGTTTTCGGTGGGACCAGAATGGTGTGGTGTATTACGAACTGTTGAAACCTGGTGAAACAGTTAATACTGATCGCTACCGACAACAATTTATCAATTCGAACCATGCGTTGATAGGAAAACGTCCAGAATAGACCCGAAGACACGGTAAAGTGATTGTACAGCACGATAACGCGCCGTCTCACAGCACAGCGGGTCAAGGATGCGTTGAGAGCACTTGGATGGGACATAATAACATATCACACTTCTAACAATATTAAAACTGTTATTATTTACAACTACAAAAGAATTTGCTAAATATTCCAACATCGAATGTCACAAATGTTTTCGTACACTTTTGTATTTCTCTATTGTAAGCCATAAATTTAGACAGAATTCGGTAAAGCCTCTTCATAGGGTGAAAAATAAATATACGATGCTTTTACAAAGATAATTTGGAATAGTGAACACGTGTCTTGTAACATATGCGAGTTGATAACATTACGCAAAAAAAAACCCTTAGGACGAATAGTCAAAATTTATCTAAAAAACGTGTTTTGCATATTAATATCCTCAACCGTTGAAATTGTACCGAGAAATAGGCGTTCAAAGATTCCAAATGAGTGCGGTCAAAAAACTGTTACGGATGCCGCGAGTTAAAATTAGTGGATAAATGCATGAGAATAGCCGTAGAGATGATATTTGACAGGAAAGGAAGTACTTCAAGAAAACATAAAGAAAATTTCAAAAGAAAAACTGGTTACAGCGGAAGAGACAAAGGACAGAGAAGATTTTGATTATTCTAAACGTTTGGACCGATCATTTGAACTGATGAAAGAAGAAAATGAAGAAGTACTAAAAAGGCTAAATTCACAGTTTTTTTCACGTGGATGAACGAAAAAATAAAGAATTAACATTAGGTTCTGTGTTAAATATGACAAAAGTGCCACGGAAAAGCTTAAAATGCTTAGAATAGCTTATGGGGATAATTCTTTATCACAAACACAACTTTTTGTGCGGCATTTAGAAAAGACAGAAGATTTGGATAAAGCTAAACCTTCGATCAATTGATGCCCGAAGGATATGGTGAAAATTTCAAAAAGACTTTATGACGATTCATGAAAATGGAACTTCGAATACTCGATACAATAATTCATTGGACTTTAGCTGAAATGCTTCTTCTTCGGAAGCTAAATTCAAAGTTTGTTTTACATCGGTTGACGAATAATTAAAAACTTTACCGAATTAAATCCAAAAACATTATTAGAGAAACTCGAGAGGACGAAAGCTTTTCAAAAACAATTGTAAGATGATGAGAAGCAGTGTTCTTAATGAGATGATAATAATGATAATAATAATAATAATAATAATAATAATAATAATAATAATAATAATAATAATAATAATAACCTTTATTGTCCAACAGACTACATCCACTGACAGGACAAAGCGTTCAAAGTGAATACATAGATGAATATAATATAAAACAAAAAGTGATTCTAAATGTGAAACAAATTAAAAGCAAATACTAACTATTGCACCTAAAACTATAATATACAAAATTAAATATCACTAAAGTGTTCGTTGAAGGTTTTCGCCATATGGTACAGTGGGCTCTTGACCATAATGTTGGTTCTACCTCTTGGGACGAGAAATACATTCCCAGATCTGATCCCGCAGGAAAGTACAAGAAAGTAAATTTGAGACAATAGTGATGGTGAGTCAATAGTATTATTTATTAAATTAAAAGTGAACCTGGCACTCGAAATGTCACGTCGTAAAGATAATGCCTAAAAACCGTGTCTCTCAAGCAAGGTATTATAATCCAAACCGCGAACAATATATTCTCCGTCCTGTCCAAAAGACAAAAATTTAAAAAATTTTTTTTGTACTCGTTCAATAAGAAGCCCCTGGTAAACATAATACGGCGTCCAAACAACGAACGCATATTCCAGCTTGGTTCGAACCAACGTATGGCATAAAATTACTAATAATAATAATAATAATAATAATAATAATAATAATAATTTATTAAGTTACCCAACAGAGATTATTACTCCAAAACGGGTAACAGACAAAGAAATACAAAAAAAAAAATTAAACCATAGTTACATTGTGAAAATGAAATATGTATCTTAAAACAAAATATATTCATACAAATAGTGGTCACAGCAAATCGTACTGCAGATTGTTGAAATTCACCGCCGAATGAACCAAAGGGGCCTTCAGCAAAATATTGGTCCTTGCCGTAGGGACATAAATTAGTTGATTTGTCCTAGATCAAATGTTTTTGTATTATTAAAATCCCTATAGGATCGTATGATACATCCAAGTACCTTTGAAGCGGAAGAGCATAAAGAGAGTATGTGACTAGTAAATGTAAGTTTGGAATCCAAAAGTACTCCCAAATCAAGTATTTGTGATACTCTAGAGATTGGCTGAGTTTCCACAGAATAGTCGAACGCCACCACACCATTACAACGCGTGTGTGGGACAATTGCACACTTATTAACGTTTAAATGGACCCCATTCAATCAACACCATTCACTAATTTTGTTAAGGTTTAATTGTAATTAAAGACAGTTTGCTTTTGTATCAATAGTGCTATAAATTTTTAAAGTCATCCGCATATCCCAGACACCCACACCCAAGACCCTCAAGCAAGTCATTAAAATAAATATTGAAAAGCAAAGGTCCAAAATTGGACCCTTGCGGCACATCAGAGGTAGGAAAAATATAATCAGAAGTAAATCCATTATAAAAGACATAGCTTTTCCAAAAACCTAGCGTTAAAGTCACCAAATAAAAGAAATCTTGTCTGGAGAAAATAAATATTGAAGTAACTCATTGCTTCTTATGTTGGCGAAGGTATTTACAAAGAATTCCTTTAAAGTAATACAACGATTAAACCTGAGGTAACACAAGATAATTGTAGGTATATTAAAGTGTTTGGCGAAGACATAATAAAATTTTTTTATGTTTCACATATTAGTTATCGATTTATAATATGTTCAATACGAAAGTTATTAATAATATAATGCTTTAGGGCATTATAAGCGGGTGTTAAGTTTACAATAACTGCAAATTTAAAACACAATATTTAAAGGAGGAATACCCAATCTCAAATTAATTTATGAAAATAACTTCTACAAAGATAAAAATTTCAATTTTCGCAGAATCTAAACTAAGTGGATACGAATCGATTGATGGTAGCTCGTTTTGATTCACTGGTAAATTATAGTCTTCCTGTTTAGTTACTTTGTTAGTTATGATATTTGAAATCCGTGTTTTAGATAGATATATTAAACGCTCTTTATGTATCCTTCTGCTACATTGGAACTCTCCATTTGCAATTTAAATTTTGAAAGGTGCATCACTTTCTATCAGAAGTGTGGATAACGTTCGGTGTTAGCATGAGCTGCACTTGCTACTGTATTTTTGTCAATAGGTAACAATATACATACATATGTACATATATTGCAATATGTTAGTAAAAATGTATATTATTCCTCCTCGACTGTCATATTTTTAAAATTAAACATTTTCAATCATTTAAATTGTAAAGAACTTTTTGTAAAAGTGGAACTTTGCATGAATATTTGGTGGAACTTGATAGCTCAGTGGTAAATCACTGCCTTATAACGCCGAAGGTCTTGAGTCCAAGTCCGAATACCGACTATCTGAGAAGGCTTTTCGTGGTCTCCTTATCCAATTTAAGCTAATGCTGAGAGACAAATATCTTAAGCCGCACCAAGATCGCGCCCCCTTGTAATTGGCGTTGGTCTGTTGAAGGATGTGAAGGCATGGACATTGTTATTTATGATTTCGAATGTAATTTAACGCTAAAACAATGAATCGATTGACTTCGACGTCGAATTCCAACGTGGACGATGCGTCCACGCGAAATTCAAATGAAGGTGAAGGTCGTTCATCGACGTACATATATGTTATTATTAATGTCGATGTGTGCGAAATGATTGAACAAGATTGGCGGAGCACATACCGTTAGCATCCTTGGGCATTGACATGAAAGCAATACAAACGATTTTGCATGAATATTTGAACTGGACATAATACACAGTCTGTCGCAGAGAAAACTGAACTTTTTCTAAATAGTAATTCTATTAAAAAAATATGCATTGGTAAGGTAGATCTTTCACCAATATTATGTCAAAATATCATGATATTTACATCAGTAGAAGCAAAGAAATTGCCCATGAAGCAGCAGCGTGTATTTGGCATTGGTCGAAAAATGAATTTTGAAGAGAGAGCAAATATCAAGTTCTATTTTAAACTCGGCAAATCGTTTATTGAAACGTTTAATTTTATGAAACAGGGGTATGGTGATGAGTGTTTATCACGTACGTGTATATATGAGTGGTATAAACGAAGCCGTGTAAACATGAATGACAACGAACATCCTAGTACAAAAAAACGAGCTGAAATCCTCGTTGCGATACGCGGGAATGGAATTATATACTTCCAAATATTCAATTCATCGCATTTTGACACACCATTTGGAATTGAAAAAGATATGTGCAAAGTTTATTCCACACAAGCAAACTGAATTCAACATTGTACAGACTTGATTAAAGATTCAAAAAAGGATGAAAACTTCAAGTAATCTGTTGTAACTGACGAAAAGACGTGGTGTTTTCAATATGATCCAGAGACCAAACGTTAAAGCTCTGAATGGGAGCATTCAAGCGAAGAAAGACCGAAAAAAAACCGTTTGGAGAAGTGAAGACAATGTTGATTTGTTTTATGATTCGAAAGGCATAGTTCACAAAGAGTTTGTACCAACTAGTCAAACAGTTAATGCTGTATATTATCTTGGTGTTATGAAGCGTCTTTTGGGGCGTATTTGTCGTGTGCGCCCTCAATATCCTGAAAATGGTAGCTGGCATTCGTTTGTTATATGATAATGCATCATCTTATCGCTCGGCAGTTATCACTAATTTTCTAACTACAAATGGCATTTCAACCATTCACCGTATTCACCGAATTTGGCTCCCTGTGATTCCTATCTATTCTCCGAACTACAATTGCCGATGAAAGGCCAGCGTTATGCCGACGTCGAAGCCATTAAAAAGGCGTTGACAGCGATCTTGAAGGACATCTCTAAAGATGAACTTAAAAATTCATTTGACATGTGAATTAACCGTGCGAAACGTCGTGTTGAAAACGAAGGCGACTACTTTGATTAAAATAAATGAATTTTACCAAAATAGTAGCCATTTGTTTTTATTTAAAAGAAAAAGTTCGGCTTTCTTTGCGACAGACTGTGTATAAACACATCTGAGCGCACGATGCGATGACGATTATACGCTGCCGGAATCAAATGTTGCAGACCAGCCAAAAAGCCCAGGTTGACACCAAAAATGAGCAAAGCACGCCTACAATAGGTAACAATGCACAGAAACTTTACAATTGAAGGAAAAGGGTAAATAAGTACAAATAATATCATTAATAAATCATTTCTTGAAAGTATGAATTTATAAATATAAGGACTTTACAACTTTTTTTCAAAATAAAATGCAGATCACTTGAGATGTTTCAAAAACTTTATTATCGGGTTGAAGTACAATCAAAACATTTATGAACGGAACTCGACTTCGTTCATATGGCCACCGCGGGCACGTTTGCAGCGGTCGATTCGTTGGACCCAATTTTCGATGACTCGGCCACACAATTCGGCCGAAACGGCTGATATTTCGCGTTCAATGTTGGCTCTGAGCTCTTCCAACGTTGTCGGCTTGTTCGCATAGACCAATGACTTGACGTAGCCCCAAAGAAAAAAGTATAGAGGCGTTAAATCGCACGAACGAGGCGGCCAATCGACTGGCCCATTTCTTGAGATAACACGCTCATCAAACTTATTCTTCAATAAATCGATTGTAACGTGTGCTGTGTGGCTTGTGGCACCGTCCTGCTGAAACCACATGTTGTCCAAGTCCATATCTTCCAATTCGGGCCAAAAATAATCGGTAATCATGGCGCGATAACGATTACCATTCACAGTAACGTGACGATCATTATCGTCGACGAAAAAATATGGCCCTATGACGCCGCCGGCATGCAAACCGCACCAAACAGTTATTTTTTGTGGATGAAGTGGTGTTTTATGAAGCAGATGTGGATTTTCACCCGACCAATAACGCATATTTTGCTTATTGAGCCGAAAATGAGCTTCGTCACTGAAAATGATTTTGCGATGAAATTGATCATCTTGGCGCATCTATTCCAGAGCCCAATCGGAGAACGTACGTCGCTTCAAATAGTCCATCGGCTTCAATTCTTGAGTCAGCTTGATCTTGTATGGGTGTAAACCAAGATCCTTACGCAAAATTCGCCATAAAGTGGTCTGGGCGATGCCCAACTCTTGAGAACGCCGTAGAATTGACTGATTTGGATCATTTGCTACGGACGTTTCAACGGTAGCGATATTTTCGACACTTCGACCAACCCGTTGTCTCACTGGCACTGCAACATCACACAACGAATATGTAGACTCAAATTTTTGCACTAAACTTGTTACTGCTTGTCTACTAGGGCGAGAATTACGACCGAAAATCGGAGTTAACGCTCTTAAAGTAGCGGTCACCGACTCCGAATTTCTGTAGTAAATTTTTATAATTTGCAGACGTTGTTCGTTCGTGTACTTTACCATGATGAAAATGTTAAGTTTACTGAATAAATTGACAGTGACAGTTCGATGATTAGTGAAAGGGTGCGTTCACAAATTGAATTAAAAGTTGTCAAGTCCCTATTGGAAAACCCTTTATAATAAATTCACCGATGAATTTCGATTTGAAGAAATGACGAACCGTGTTAATTCCGTTAGACGAAGACCCAAGAAACGTTATAGTGGTAAAGCTGTACATAAAAAAATTAGAGATTTACCATCACTTATGATCTGATCATGCATAACCGCGAATGGCATCGGAACTCTGTATTTTATGGAGATAGAGAACATAGCCCTTTAAGCGTGGTCATTAAACTGACCAGATTTAAATCTAACCGACGATTCGTACCCACTCATATGGGACATCTTCAGGGCTCAACTACTGCTAAGCCCAGAAGCAGAGAGTATGGACCACAAACGCGTACCAGATATGTGGAGCATGTTAAAAAAGGTTACGTACTCATTCCTGAACCCAAAAATAGCAGTTCTAAAAGATTGTATTCACAGTTATAGACAGAACGCAAGACTGCAAGAAGTGATAAAAACTTGTATTTCTAGTACGCGAGATAGAATTAGTGCAGTCATTGAAGAATTAACAATATATTAATGTAATATCTTCTATAAACCATAAATAAACATTTTGTATTAGTAATACGAGGATAGTTTGACAACTAGTGAGGATGATACATAGGTAGCGCTCTAATTGGTAAAACAAATGCACTTTAGGTTGCCTATTTATACGTTTACATTCCGATATTTAGATAAATCGGTTGATTAGTTTATTTTTGACAGCTGATTGAAAAAGAAGCAACACGTCGTTTTGTTAAAATGGAAAAAGCAGAGTATCGTGCGGTGATTAAATACTTCGTAATTAAGGGTATGAAAGCTACCGAAATAAAAGATGAGTTACGGGAAACATTAGGTGAATCTGCTCCATCATCCACCACAATAAGTAGATGGGTAAATGAATTTAAACGTGGTAGAACAAGCTGTGTTGATGAAGCGCGCTCTGGAGCACCCAAAATCATGACTTCTAAGGAAATGATTATAAAAATCCATAATATTATTACGCAAGATCGACGACTCAAAGTCAGAGAGATAGCAGACATGGTAAACATTTCAACAGAACGCGTACACCACATTTTAACGAAAGAATTGGGCCTTTCTAAGCTTTCGGCAAGATGGGTGCCGCGATTGCTTACGACTGATCAAAAGTTCACTTGTTTGTGCATTTCCAATGAGTGTTTGGACCTTTATAAGCGGAATACGGTTGATTTTTGTAGGCGATTTGTTACTTGCGATGAAATCTGGATACATTACAGTACATTCGAAACTAAACAACAGTCGAAACAATGGTTAGAACGTTGTTCTGCATCTCCAAAGAAAGTGAAAACCACTTTATCGGCAAACAAGGTGATGGCATCAATTTTTTGGGATTCAAAGGGCATTTTGCTTATTCATTACCTTCAGAAAGGTGCCACAATAAACGGACAATATTATGCAGAACTTCTACAAAAATTAAATGTTGAGATTCGTGCTAAACGGCCAGGAATGGCAAAGAAAAAGATTCTGTTTCACCAAGACAACGCTCCCTCGCATACCAGCACAGTTGCGATGTCCAAAATCCACGAGTTGCATTTTCAATTAGTACCGCATGCGCCTTATTCGCCGGATCTAGCCCCTCCCGACTTCCGCCTTTTTCCAAAATTGAAAACGGCATCTTCGTAAATGAGTATTTTGCAAGCCTTCCGGAATCGCATTTTAGAGATAGCGTAAGGGCATTGGAGCACCGTTGGAATAAATGTATTACTCTTTTAGGAGAATATATTGAAAAGTAAAAATTATTTTGTATTTAAAAAATTCGTTTTTCTTTTCCATTCTCACTACTTGTCAAACTATTCTCGTATGTGTCTGTTTTTGTTGTATTTCAGACAAATTTGAAAATAGACCAAAATCAGAAAGTGGCTTCAATTTAATTACCAGTTACTATATATTCGTATGAGCCTGAAATTAAACAATCTACATAGTATTTGAAAGTGAGTCAAAACCAATAAAAGTTGTTCTTTCACGAAGCAAATGACTGGGCATGTGGCACTCGTGTATAGAATCGAGGAAATGTCAATGATTCATTGATGAAATAAGAGAAATTAACATCATCGAAATATTTCTCATCCTGACAACGTCAGCTTTCTCTCAGTGTGTTTAACCGTAATTTTTTTAGCCAGCAAAAATGTTGAATTAATGACTCATTTACTGTATTCACCTGATGATTCACCTTATTAATTTTTTTGTTCTCAAACAGCAAAAATAAAATGCGTTGTGAGCGATTTTTGTCGCCTGAAATAGTTGCTGAAAAATTTTGAATATTGGTTTCCGGAATTCAGCTACAGAATGGAAAAAAATGCTTCGCTAATTGATTCGAGCATATGCAAAAGAGTATTGATGTTAACAGTGACAAGTGCTGTAAAAGCAGCCGTTACTGAATTTTTATCTGTTTTTACGTCGTTTCCAGAAATATTCCCAGTAGCTCTCGTGCGTTATATTTTTTCAATATTTTAGTTTTATTATTATTTCAAATAATTTACACTGTTTTATATTTTTAAAATTATAATTGTTGAATTTTCATTTATGTTAAATAATATTGTTTAAAATTTCAAATTAATTAATAAAATTTTAATATATACTTTTATAAAAGAAATATAAAATTTATATTAGGCGGATACCAAATAAATTTACATTATTTGCAAGGAAAATCGTTTTAAAATAGAATACAAATTGAATACATGAGAAAAATAAAGCATAAAACATAAATTATTTAAATTTTTTTTATTGGTCACGGTGAAAAAACAATTGAAACGCAACAGGACGAGCGTATAAAATGCATGGGAATTGTCTATTTTCTCGATACCATGAATAGCACATGAAATTCTTTTTACATACACATTAAAAAAAAAAATAGAAAATAAAAGTTCAATCCGCGGTACAAGAAAAATATAAAAATAATTTTTACCTTATGATCATGTTGGCTGTTCACGGAAACAAGGGAATTAAGGCACAAAATAACTAATACGTTAAAAATACGGATCATGGTGTGGGCGTATGTAGAAGAGCGAGTTGGTATCCTTTTTGATAACACAACAACTGACTGAATACTAAAAGAGTTGGGACACCGAACGGATTGGAACGTATTTCGAAGTGCCGTCCAACCAGTGTTAACGGTGTAACCTATAAACGCTTAGACGCCGATAGATGGCCTGGGGTGTTACGGTTTCTTTCGTTTTTGGGAATTATCGTAAATTTTTTATGTCTGAGAGATTGTAATTTGCAAAATTTAACTATTTGAAATGCCAATGAAAGATAAATTAAAAGAGATTTTATTAAATTTATTCAGCAACACAGCAAGTGGTAGAACACAGAAATATCGAAAATCTGTTGGAATTAAAATAGATGCGGAAGTTGAACCTAAAAAGTTTTAGTTAAAAATCTATTGAATTTTTAAAGAAAATAATTCTGTTGTTTCTTCAAAGTACGAGGGACGTTCGCGAAGTTCTAAGAATTTGGCTGGTAGCCCAATTTCATAAATCTTAATTTAAGTCACGCTAGTTGAATTTGATGGAGCCTGTGGTTGATTGACTTGATCAATAAGGTTGATATATAACCCCTTTCCACAATTATTTGTAAATTCTGTATACGCATTTCGACAACCAAGTTGTCATCATCAGCAGATAATTTCAAAGTGTGCACCTTGTAAAACACGGCGAAGAAATTTACGAAAAATACACTCCGTACGCGATTTGTAACACGTTTACACAGCCATCTTAGTTTTTTTTAAGTTCCTTGACTAGTATAGACGTATTTCTGTACCACTGCTTTCGCAGCCATGGACGACAATAAAAGACGCGGAAGTTGCGTGAGTGTGGAACCTTCAGAAATAGTTCAACGTCTGCAAAATGTATTAGGAGTCTACCGAATGTACAAGTACTGTCTATCGACCGGTCGATGATTTCAATGCTGACAGAACGTCACTAGGCTAGGATCTACACAATATGCACGATGTATTTGGAGTCTACCAAATGTAAAAGTGCTGTCTATTGATGAATCTATCGTCTTAAAGGTGACAAAACATCACTAAAAGACAATTTGCGCAGTCTACAAGATATATTTGGAGTTTCCGAAATGTAAAAGTTTTGTTTATCTATAGGTCTCTGAATATCGAAGAAGCTTCGTACAGTCTGCAAGATGAATTTGGAGTCTGCTAAATGTAAAAGTACTGTCTGTCTATTAGTCGATGGTCCTAAAGCTGTCAAGACATGTCTAGAAGACAATCCACGCAGTTTACAAGATGTATTTGGAGTCTACTAAATGTAAAAGCACTGTCTGTCTATTGGTCGATGGTCCTAAAGCTGTCAGGACATCTCTAGAAGACAATCCACACAGTTTACAAGGTGTATTTGGAGTCTATCAAATATAAAAATACTGGCCTTCGATGAGTCTACCGTCTTAAAGGTGTCAAAACATCACTAAAAGGCGATTTTCGTAGTCTGCAAGATGTATTTGGAGTCTCTCAAATGTAAAAGTTCTGTCTATCTATAGGTCGATAGTCTTAAAACTGTCTTAACATCACTAAAAGAACATTCGCGTAGTCTGTAAGATGTATTTGGAGTCTGCCAAATGTAAAAGTACTATCTATTGGTGGATGGTCCTAAAGCTGTCAGGACATCTCTAGAAGACAATCCACGCAGTTTGCCAGATGTATTTGGAGTCTACCAAATGTAAAAGTACTATCCATCGATGAGTCTATCGTCTTAAAGGTGTCAAAACATCACTGAAAGACGATGCGTGCAGTCTGCAAGATATATTTGGAGTCTGCCAATTGATTTCTGTCGTCGAGCGCTCAGCGCGAACACTTTCGATAATCGCGGCTCTTCGGTTATATTCCGCGCTCGGTTTCGCCACTGCGACTGTTTCGAGGTTATGATGATTTAGTACATGCATCAAGCTATTTGAACGCCAATCGCGATATTTACCAGTGATATAGAAAGGCGGAAACTTCAAATTGTATCTTGTCTGGATTTTGACGCCGCACCCTGTAGTGTTCGATTCTAGTTTAAATGCATTGTAATTGAAATGCCTCTTTCATATTTAATCCTGAGGTTGGTCTCTCCATTAACTATTCCAGAATCTAGTTGCCATTTGATTTTCTTATAATAGTTCATTTGGTGAACAGTTTGATCGAGGGAAATACGGACATCTTCATATTTACAGATTTTTTGCTATCTTGATATTGCCATGGACGTCTTTAACACTACTCAGCTTCACTTTAAGTGACCGCCTATTTTCCGTACTGTTATAGCGGCCTATTAGATGAATTTTCAAATTCTTAAGACTAGTACCAGAAGAGACAAAGTCTCAATAGAAGAATTTGAAAAAAAAACTGGTTTTAATGAAAGAGTATCAGGTAAAAGATCTTTCATGAAGCGTAATTAATAATTAATAGTACAATACTAGGAAAGTTTTGCAATATGACGCAGCAATGGATTGTAGGAAGCCGCTTGTTGCTGCATGTTGAGACATGTTCTTACGTGCATAGTAGCCGCTGCGCCATGTCGATGGGCTCAGTTATTCATTAGCAGTGAGAATGTAAAGTGCTTGCGATAACATCGTGGTCACGATATGAGATAAGGGCAGTTTTGCGTTATAATTTCATGCGTGGTTTAAACATAGACCAGTGCTTCGAAGAAAAGACTCTTGCACTAGATGATGTTTGTCCACATCGCACAACGATATTCAGGTGGTACAGAGAATTCCAAAGGGGAAATTTAATTGTGGAGGATGCTGAGAGACCGGGAAGGCCACGAACGTCAGTTACGGAGGAAAACGTTACTATTGTGAGGAAAATGCTTGGCGGGGACAGGCGAGTGACCTACCACAGATAGAGGGTACTTCAGGCCTAAATGCACCAGCAATTCGTTCGATTCTGCATGATCATTTGCACGTAAAGAAACATTGTTCTCTCTGGGTGCTGCATCGACTGACTGAAGAGCAGATGACACGACGTGTGACTTGGGTCGGGAGATGCTAAAAAAGTTTAATAAGGGACAATCTTGGTATGTGAATAACATCGTGATAGGTGACAAAACTTGACTGTACTATTACGATGTGCCGACCAAAGCTCAAAATAAAGTTTGGGTCTTTGATGATGAGGACACACCCGTAGATGTCAGAAAATCCCGATCTGTAAAGAAGAAAACGATAGCTATATTTTTCAAATCGAATGGAATTGTGGAACGCCTCGTTTTGGACACACAGAAGACAGTCACAGCAAAGTGGTATACTGAACAGTGCCTGCCTAAAGTCATTGGATCTATGAAGAACCTGCGGTCAAAGTCAAGAATGGACACCTGGTTCCTCCATCACGATAATGCTCCAGCTCACCGCACCAAAGCCTGCACCGAATATTTGACCACGACAGGATTGAAACTCCTCGAGCACCCTCCCTACAGTCCAGATCTTGCTCTCTGCGACTTTGCACTGTTCCCGCATTTGAAAAGGAAGCTAAAAGGGAGGCGGTTTTCCAGTGATGACGACTTTCTGCGGACTTGGGACAACGAGTGTGCTTTACTCCTTAGTGAAACTTGGCAGAACTGGTTTAAAGATTGGTTTCGGAGGATGGAGAGGTGTATTGAGTGTAGAGGAAATTACTTTGAAAAAATTAAATAAACAGAGATGTATTGCAAAACTTTTCTAGTACCCTTTGTATAAAGCACATACGCAAGTATAGGTAAGTATTACTGTTGCTAATCAAAGATTTTTTTAAGTGGTATCTTTGCGTTATATCTGACTTTTCGTCAAATTCTAATTGCTTTCTTAATCGAGGAATTTTAACCCATTGCAATTGTAATAGTTCTCTGATAGCGCTCATTTAGAATCTTTGGACGTCTATTTCACGGTACAATTTCAACAGTTCAGGATATTTTGAATATTCTTTTTCAATCCGCATTGCAGAACACGCTTTTTCGATAAATTTAGCTACTAGGCCTAAGGGTTTTTTTTTCTTTTGTGTAGTGTTGTTAGTTCGCGCTTATTGCCAGACATGCGTTTACTTTTACAACTTATCGTTATACGTGCACTAATGCTTACTTTTCATAAATATGCGGTACTGTGAAGAGAATCTACAGCATTCTATCTAACTTTAGGGCTTACCATAGAGAAATATCTTATAAAAATGAAGTGTTCGAAAACTTTTGTGACTGACTGTGTATATATTAGGTTTACCGAAAGGTTCTGCCCGTTCCGGTTATAAGTACACTAGTGTCCGGTTATAATGAACTACTACTGGCCACTAAAAATGGTTCATTATAGCCGAAATTCATTATATCTAACAAAAAATAAATTTGAAAAATAAATTAGTACAAACGATTCTTATATTGTATACTGATAATTTAAATGAACAAAAAATTAATATTTAACAGATTATTTAAAATAGTCACTTATTTTAGACTGTTTATAAGACAAAGTTACGTAAATATCATTCAAATACATTTCTACATTAGCCAGGTTATTCAAAATGTTATCTGGAGCTTCATTCATTTGTAAAAAAATACGTACAACATCTATATTTTGCACAACCTTTACAATGGTAACTTCCTTTTTTCTGTGCCTGTAAAATTTGCTGCAACCAAAACCGTGAGCCTTTCTTTTGATAGTTTTCCACCAATGCAACTATCGCCCTTAAATTTCAACGTTCTGTTGGGCATTAGCCTGTAGAATAGACTCGTTTCATCTGCATTGAAGATGTCGTGGTCTTCATAATTGTGCCGTATGTTGGGCCATTTACTTTGCAACCAATCATCTACTACTTAGCTGACGCTGCTTCGCCTACAACTTTTCCACTGTTGATATCGTGGCGTTTTTAAATCTTTCGATCCAGCTTCGAGTACATTTGAAATCGCTATCTTCCACTTTGCTTCCCAAGTCTTCTGCTTTTGTTTGCAGTAAAGCACCGGTAATCGTCGCATTCGTACCTCTTTGCTGAGAAAACCATAACAAAAGCCCTTTATCCACATTATCGTGAGCTGATTTTCTAATTTTTTTGGCATTAGAATTTTTTTGTTCATAATAATTCTTGAGTATTTTATCTCTTTCTTTCCAAATCATACAAACCGTCGACTTGTTTAAATTCGGATTCTTACACACATCAGCTTGAATTATACCACTTTGTAATTTTTTAATAATTTCATACTTTCTTTCTAAAGTGAAAGCTTTGCGCTTTTGTTTTTGATTATCACTTGGCGCCATGTTTATAAAGCCGCAAGCTACAATTGGTAAATACTGTAACACGAACGGACAACGTAACGTGACTAATTTGTGAGACAGACTGAAGGGGAAAGACTGCCAGGCACTGCGTTTTTGATGTAACGGAGTTTTCGGGGGATTCCCATTCGAGCGATAAAGAAAGTTCATTATAAGCGGCACATTGTTTTCGGTTGAAACTTAAAATATGGTTCATTATATGCGAAAGTTCAATATATGCGAGTTCATTACAAGCGGAAAAAAAATACATTGAACTTAAGGGACGATTTATTTGGCCATCTAAAACGGTTTATAATAACCGAGAATTCAATATAACCGGGTTCATTATAAGCGGTCTCTACTGTATATGCATATCCATTTGATGCATATTTGGCTTTTTCTTTTATCACTGAATGTATTTATACTGACCTAGCAAATGAACTAAAGCGAAGATAATTCATGTTAGTATTAAGTCAGACGCGATCGTGAACTCTGGCTACTGATAAAGTTTATTTATGCCATCGTATTTCGTACGAATTCCAACAAGGAAGAAATGCTACAGAAGCGTGTAGAAATTTATTGAAAGTGATAAGCCACGCTCTGGGCGACCTTCTTTGATGGACGACGATACTGTCAAGATCATGTTAAAGCAAAATCCTTTTTTGACATCAGAGATTGCGGAAAAACTTGATTCGGCTATATACAATATAAACCATTTCGGACCATATTCGGAAACAAGGATTGGTGTGGAAACATTCGAGATGGGTGCCACATGAGTTAAGTGAGAATTTGAATGATCGAGTCAGCATATGCACATCTCCGCTTGCATGGAACAAAATCGGACCCTTCTTGGACCGGATGAAAACTGGGAATGAAAAGTAAATTACCTATGGAAACATCGTAAGGAAAAGGGCATATTATGAATCCGGAAAACCTACCTCCTTCATCTCTAAACCGAAGTAGAGCCTGAGTAAGAGAATGTTGTGTATATGGTGGGACATTCGAGGATCAATACATTTCGAGCTGTTGAAACCGAAGGTAGAGCTAAATTCGGAGAGGTACTGTCAGCAATTGGATAATTTAAAAATAGCACAGCAAGAAAAGAGGCCGACGATGTTCAATAGGAAGGACATCAAACTACTTCATGATAATGCCAAGTCACATACTGTTTTCGGGACTTTGGGTCAGAAACTCGCAGAGCTATGCTGGAAAATTCTGTCGCATTCACCATACTCCCCGGACCTAGTACCATCTGATTATCACTTGTTTCTGTCCTTACAAAATTTTTTGCAGGGCAAATAATCATAAACGAAAAAGATGTCAGACAAGCACTGGTTCAATTTTTCGCCTCTAGGGATGAGGTATATTTTAAAAATGGGATATAGAAATTGCCATTACGATGGCAAGAAGCCATAAATAATGGAAATTGTGTTATTAAATAAAGTTTATTCAAGGTATGAAAAACTTATTTCGTTTTATTCTAAAAACGGACAGAACTTTCCGGTAGACCTAATGTATTTACACTACCGGTCATATTTATGTGCCCACCCCAATTTTATGTGTTTCCTGAAATACGGATTATCTTTCGAAAAATCTGTATTATAATTATTCATCAATATTATCAGTGGAAGTAATTCAATATGAATTTCTACGAAAATCTTAAATTGTTTATGATATATCGTAAAGGTGTCATAAATTGGAAAAATACCATAAATATTATATAGGCTAATCCCTACAGTATTAACAGTTTTACCTGCATTTCCGAAAGGTATTACCAATATTGTGTTATTGTACTAACTAATTACAATATTAGGATGTGTTACTCAAAAAGGAAAATAAATTTTATGTCGGTCATCGTTCATCTTTTGTTGCGAAAACAGTGAAATAGAGAGTTATTGTGAATATTTTAAATCAATGCCGAAGACGAAGGAATTATCTGTTGAAGTGCGTGCTATGATAATTGCTTATCATCGTACGGGTAAAAGTAATCGCGAAATTGCAAAAGAATGACGATTAAATCGCATAACCGTTGATTATAACGTTAAAAAATTTGTAGAAAGTGGTACATTTTCCAACAAAAGAAGATCTGGACGACGCAAAGCGACGACATCTGCAGATGACCGGCATCAAATACGGATAAGTAGACGCGATAGACGAAAAACAGCACCAGAAATTGCTGCTGAAATGAATAGAGCGCGTGTTAAACCAATTAGTGTGTCCACGGTACAGAGAAGGTTAAGGCAAGCGGGTTTATACGTAAGAATTGCTCTGCGAAAACAAATACTACGAAAGCAAAACAAGATAAAACGACTAAATTGGGCCAAAGAACACAAGAATTGGACGATTGATCAGTGGAATAATGTGTTGTGGACAGACGAGTCGAAGTTTGAACTGTTCGGTAGTAAAAGGCGAATATTCGTAAGAAGATCCGCAGGAGAAAGAGTACTGCCAGAATGTATTGCGCCTACCGTAAAACATGGAGGAGGTTCAGTAATGATTTGGGGGTGTTTTTGTGGAAGATCTGTAGGCGATCTCGTCAAAATTGAAGGAATCCTAAGAAAAGAAGGCTACAAGGAAATTTTAGAAAATAACGCTGTTCCTTCAGGACTAAGGATTCTTGGCGAAAACTTTGTATTTCAACAGGACAACGATCCGAAAAACACTTCTAGATTGCGTGGCGATTACTTGCGTCAACTAGAAGAGCAAGGGCAAATCTCTATAATGGTATGACCAGCTCAAAGTCCTGATCTGAACCCAATAGAGCTTCTTTGTGAAGAATTGGACCGAAAGGTTCGAGAACGTGCTCTATCATCCACCACTGTACTGTGGGAACAACTTCAAGAAGCCTGGGCACAAATTACAGAAGATACACTGCAAAAATTAATTGAAAGGATGCCGCGGTTATGTGCCGCAATTATCAAAAATAGAGGTGTTCACATTGATGAGAGCAAAATTTAATAATAATTAATGATAAAGTTTTTATAAAAGAAAAATGTAACTATTTTATGTTTATTTTACACTATTGTATTGGTACAATAAATTTTCAGTACACATTTGATAGTTTAATAATTTTGGCTACAACTAAGGGTGGACAAATAAATATGACCGGCAGTGTATATTTTATTATTACGGCTAAATATAAATGAACTTATTATGTTCTTTAAATGGTATCAATATTTATCTAGATTATTTGCGAGCTGTATTACATGTCATTTTTAATTTCCTGTTGTTAACTTCTATTTTTTTACCAATTATTGAAATTTTTATTAAAATAACTTTCCTAGAAAATTAAATTAAAAACTTATATCTTGGTTTACATAATTGCAAAATATTTTTAATTCCTGCATCTGCAAACACACTTAATCACAATAATTTTTAAATTTTTAACCACCAAAACCACATCACACAAACATTTCCTTTAAATTCGCTTTACCAGAAATCTAATTTCCTTGTACGTTTTGAATATTAATTCTCTCCTTATTAGAAAATTACCTCTAACACTTTCATGAGACTCTCAACGGACAATTATGCAATTTTTCTGATGACTAGGAAGGTCATCTGGTCGTAATGGCTTTAGTTCAATGTTTAAGGTCTCTAAAAGGCGTTTCATTTTGAAGAATAATAATTACAATATATTGAAACGCCCACATACCTTATTATGCGTATATAAGTAGATAAAGTACGCCTCCGATCGTTAAATTTGAGTCATGCAAAAGAGATAAGATATTGGCTGTACTGTGCGATTTAAAAATTCCAGGAATGCTCCTTTATTTCAAAGCAGTCTTCAAACAGAAATATTTATGTCACATATTTCTTTAAAATACTTTTGCGTTAAATGATAAATAAACAACTAGCGTATAAATGCTATCGTTCGAAGAATAAATGGTTTAATTTGAATTATCAAATTAAATGAATCAAAAGTTCCTTTCAAGTATAAAAATATTTGAATAGATCATGCGGTCAAAAAGAATTCTTCCTTGTCGACGTATGCGAACTCAATTAAATTGTTCAGTGACTAAATTTTTATGAAAATTCGAATCGCAATCAGTCCAATGCTATCCCCTTTTGCCCATTAAAAATAAGAGATTACAATCGATTATATGTAAATACATTTTGTTGTAAATCTGTGGTATAGACATAATAAAATTTCAGATAAAAATAAATCATAGGCCGATTTAATTATAACATGAATTTCCACTTAACAATAAACAAACTATTTCTGAACAACATCTTGCTAAATGTTTCTATGAATTCTTTTTAACAATTGTATTCAATAGCGTTCAAATTTTTTAAAATAAATTCTAACACAGGTTTATTTAGTAGGTTACCTCATTTAACTCATTTTGTAATTGTTATATAGTATCTATATTTAACTTAGTCGAAATTATGAAATATAATAAATGTTTAAGTACATCATGAAAATAATAATAACAGTAAATAATAGAATTATTACTTATTTTTCGTGCAACGTATGCAGAATTAATACCACAGACAACCAACGATTTGTACAAAGCTTAAAATTGCAAAGCAAAAGAATATAATTAAATAAATTAAAAAGTAAAATATATTTGTTGTCATTTCTTACACAGTTCCCAAATTATCTTTCGAGAGCGTTTGAAACTGAAATTAAGACGCTTAGAAGTTTGAGCGATGATTACTAGATGGCGCTTAAAGAAAATTAATTTTTTGAATAAAAACGAAATTGAAATTTGTCTTTATACGACACTAATAAATGACAATAATAGGTAAAACAATTATTTTCTGTAATATATGTTTAACACAATGTAATATGTAATAAAGTGTTTCGCAAGAAAAAGGAAGTATTGAAGTGCACGGCGCCAGCTGTGGTGTAGTGTTTAAAGTTTTGTCGGTGTTTTTTTTCGATACGTAACCATTAGGTTTGAAACTAAAATTAGAACTTTTTGGTTAATTATTATTGGATGGCGCCATAGGCGAAGTGCACTTTATTTTCAGAATTTATGATTATAATACAATAAATAATAAACAAAGAATTTTAAATTGGAGCAGCTGAATTATTTAATATATCCCCAACACGTAATATTTAACAGAATATATTCTAAAAAAATATATTAAAAAAATTAATCTCGTCACCTTGTTTAAAGTATTTAAACTATTGTTGGTTTCATTTGGTACAAGCAAGATCTGAGATCTGGGTTTGCTACTATAATTCATCACTTGAGGTGTTTGTACAATAGTTACTAGGTGGCGCCACAGGATAACAAAATTAAATGTGTTTCAAATATTTAAAAATTTTTACTTATATTATAATTTGTAACTATTGAATAAAATTTGGAATAATTATCTTTTATATTTTCAGAAACGTAATATAGTAAATCGTATTGGAGAAATAAAGGGGAAATCTTAGTAAAGAAAATTACTTCGGTACTATCTTTTCATAATATTTCAAAATTATTATCATTCCCATTTGGATAAGTACAGAAGTAATAAATTGCTGCTATTTAAAAACGACTCAAAACTCTGGAATTCATTTCAGAATTAACGCATATGCGTTGTTAAAAACACTTACAGTTCAATTTAATTTGTACACCGTACAAGATTAGTTTACCATTTAATTATGAATAGCACAGATATTTTCTGTGTTTTAGATTTCATATATTCTAATATGGTATGCTGCAGACTATTTTTTAACAATATAAATACAAAATTGTATGTATCTTGAAAACCTCTATAAAGTACAAATGGTTGGATTTTTAGCATTATATAAAGGGTTTTCCAATAGGGACTTGACAACTTTTAATTCAATTTGTGTACGCACCCTTTCACTAATCATCGAACTGTCACTGTCAATTTATTCAGTAAACTTAACATTTTCATCCTGGTAAAGTACACGAACAACGTCTGCAAATTATAAAAATGTACTACAGAAATTCGGAGTCGGTGACCGCTACTTTAAGAGCGTTAACTCCGATTTTCGGTCGTAATTCTCGCCCTAGTATACAGGCAGTAAATTGTACAATAAAATTATGAGTCGGTGACCGCTACTTTAAGAGCGTTAACTCCGATTTTCGGTCGTAATTCTCGCCCTAGTATACAGGCAGTAAATTGTACAATAAAATTATTTTTATTAAACAATATAAATTATTTCCATAATAAATTAATAAAGGGTTTTCCAATAAGGACTTGACAACTTTTTTTCAAAATAAAATGCAGACCATTTGAGATATTTCAAAAACTTTATTATCGGGTTGAAGTACAATCAAAACATTTATGAATGGAACTCGACTTCGTTCATATGGACACCGCGGGCACGTTTGCAGCGGTTGATTCGTTGGACCCAATTTTCGATGACTCGGCCACACAATTCGGCCGAAACGGCTGCTATTTCGTGTTCAATGTTGGATCTGAGCTCTTCTAACGTTGTCGACTTGTTGGCATAGACCAATGACTTGACGTAGCCCCAAAGAAAAAAGTCTAGAGGCGTTAAATCGCACGAACGAGGCGGCCAATCGACTGGTCCATTTCTTGAGATAACACGCTCATCAAACTTACTCTTCAATAAATCGATTGTAACGTGTGCTGTGTGGCACCGTCCTGCTGAAATCACATGTTGTCCAAGTCCATATCTTCCAATTCGGGCCAAAAATAATCGGTAATCATGGCGCGATAACGATTACCATTTACAGTAACGTGACGATCATTATCGTCGACGAAATAATATGGCCCTATGACGCCGCTGGCATGCAAACCGCACCAAACAGTTATTCTTTGTGGATGAAGTGGTGTTTCATGAAGCACATGTGGATTTTCACCTGATCAATAACGCATATTTTGCTTATTGACGAACCCATTGAGCCAAAAATGAGCTTCGTCACTGAAAATGATTTTGCGATAAAATTGATCATCTTGGCGCATCTTTTCCAGAGCCCAATCGGAGAACGTACGTCGCTTCAAATGGTCCATCGGCTTCAATTCTTGAGTCAGCTTGATCTTGTATGGGTGTAAACCAAGATCCTTACGTAAAATTCGCCATAAAGTGGTCTGGGCGATGCCCAACTCTTGAGAACGCCGTGGAATTGACTGATTAGTTCATTTGCTACGGACGTTTCAACGGCAGCGATATTTTGACATTTCGACCAACCCGTTGTCTCACTGGCACGGCAACATCACACAATGAATATGTAAACTCAAATTTTTGCACTAAACTTGTTACTGCCTGTATACTAGGGCGAGAATTACGACCGAAAATCGGAGTTAACGCTCTTAAAGTAGCGGTCACCGACTCCGAATTTCTGTAGTACATTTTTATAATTTGCAGACGTTGTTCGTGTACTTTACCAGGATGAAAATGTTAAGTTTACTGAATAAATTGATAGTGACAGTTCGATGATTAGTGAAAGGGTGCGTACACAAATTGAATTAAAAGTTGTCAAGTCCCTATTGGAAAACCCTTTATATAATGCTGTTAAATTTACATAAAATGAACAGGAAAGTAAGCTTTCATATTTATTGAAAAGTGTCAATCATGATAAAATGCCAATGTCGATAATTTATAAGATATTGATGTATCTACATTTGTTTTATATACATTAATCCTGTTATTACAGCGAATTTGTTGGACAATAAAATGTACAATATTATTCTTATTACATAGAAAACTAGGAAGGTTTATTTATATAAAAGTATTTATTTGATCACAAAATAAATATTAAATTCATAATTTAAATTGCATAGCTTTACGTTTCAGTTTTTCTCTTTTATTGCCAATATCATGTTCTTTATCCTTCTTTTCTTCCTCTTGTACGTCTTCCAAAATATCTTCTTCTGATGCTACTTTAGAATCGTTATAAATTTTTCTTATATCATCTAATATATTATTTTTAAATACCATTAAATTAGTTTCATTATTAGCCTCTAAAAAATATTGTAATATTTTTTTTAAGAATAAAATGCATTAATAAATTTGGTTAAACCTACCTATATATTCGCTTAACAAATTTTGATATTCATTATTAATTGTAGTGACATCTTTATTGTTTAAAAGTTGCAATAAGGGTTTCTCTATATTATTAATTATATCAGGCTCGAAAATTTTATTGCTCATTGTAAAGTTCTCTTTGAAATGTTTTAAATCAGGTGCTAGCATTGTTTGCACATATACAAAATCAAAAGCATCATCAGCCATCATTTTAAAATACACATAGAGTGGTTGTGGCTCTTTGCGTTTCTTCATTTCATCTATATATTCTAATAGTTGCATGAATTCACTTTCCACCATTCGGATCTTTACAAATTCCCTTAAATATTTAACAGATTTTATTGACTGTGCGAATATAGATATTTACTTACTTTATTGGTTGTTTATAATAGAGGCTGTACATTAAATAAAAAGCACCAGTCTTTAAATAAATATCTTTCGCATATATGTGATGCTTTTTACATTCAAATAAAAACACTTCTGTATAATGTCGTATTTCATCGTAACCTGATTTACCTCTAATTAAAAGGAATTTAATGAACAATCTTTTGTTCTTTATATGTAATATACTTACGAAAATACTAAACTAAACAACATGTCTGTCCATAGTTTTGCAAATGTGGGAAAAGAAAACGTTTGCAATTCGGCAAACTTTTTTAATAAATTTTCGCAATCTTCCACGAAAGCAAGTTGTACTGCTTTATAACGTTTAACTTCTTCTCTTTTCGATATACTTATCATGTTGTTTAATGGCATTGCAAATTTCGGATTACTGTTTAGTACACAATTTCTTTCGTTAAATATTTACAGTCAGATACATGTATGTATATAGACTTCTTGTTCAAAATACATTAAAGTCTAAAGTACAGTTCATGGAAAAAGTAATGTATTTCCCCAGATCACAGTTAAACTCGATACTACCGTCTAAGTCGGACAAGTACATTCTCACGTATTGTGTTTACATATTTGAAAGAGTGGACTTAGAGCTCCATTTTAGTATTAGTAGTGATATTTAATCGTAACCAGATGGAGCCATTACTTTTTCCATGAGTTATACATGTGAAAATAATTACATTCAGCCTTCTTTATGGCAGTAGCAACGACAACGTTTGTAATCAATTGAATGTAGAACAGCAATATGTACCTAGAAATTATTAATTGCAATATTTTTAAGGAAAGTAAAAGAGTCTGCGAAATTAAGCTAAAAGATAGGACTGAGCCTTTGAATTTATATTAAACAGAATTTGTACAAAAGTTTAAGTAATGCAAACTTGATAAATGTTTTAAAATTATTTTAAATTTGAATTCCAAACTATTTATATAATATCGAAAAAATCCTTTAGTTTTTCTTTTTTATATTCAAAACAAATATGCTATATGTAAAATAAATAATTTTTCAATGAAACTTATATGCGAATATTTTAATTAGCTATATTATGTTATTCTCGCTGAGTGTTAGACTATGGCTACTATTATAAATGAATTCATTTTCCAATTATTGAATGTCAAGTAGATTTTCATTTTAAAAAAAGTTGGAAGAAAAACTTGGTTTCATTGTATGTATGTATAAAAGTAATCTTGTTTTTTATGGTATAAAAGGTTAAAACTTTAATTCTTTTGTATTTATTCTTTCTCTTAGTTTATATTAACGATGTTTCGAGTGGTTTTCTCCCTTTTAAAGTTGTTTTTTCTGTTTTCCCATTTTTAACTTACAATACATCGACTTTTTTTATATACGTATTTTTATTATAGTTTTTAACTACTGGTCGAAAAACTCAAATACAAAAGAATAAAAGGTACAGTTAGAATAAAATGGTCAACATATTAAAAAAATATCATTAATTCTTGTTTTTTTTAGTTTTATATCATTACAAATCGAAAATGAGGTATTCTTCTAACATAGAACTTCAGAAAATATATTCATACTGACTTTTGGGTATAAAAAAAAGAAATTAAATAAAATAATCTAAAAACAATACTTTAAAGTTCTATAATATTACTGGGATGCGTAAATATTATACAATAAATAAAAGCAAATTAGTATTTCGCGTGTCAGTTTTATAAATATTAAGAAGAAGAGGAAATATAGTGATAAATTGATTTGATTTTTTGACCATCAATCTTTATTGGAATTAATGTAACTACCAAGTGTTCACTCTTTTAAATTTCTTAATACGAAATTTATCATTTTCTGTGGTTAAAAAAATACAAACAAGTGTTAAAAACGTTTCTAAATGTGACCATGAAAGATATCACTAAGGTTGATATATAACCCCTTTCCACATTAACTTTTGTAATTCTGTATACGCATTTCGACAAATAAGTTGTCATCATCAGCAGACAATTGCAAAGTGTCGCACTTGGTAAAATACGGCGAAAAACACCTGTACGAAAACTAACGAAAACAAAAATTTTTAAAAATTATTTTACTTAAACTAGGATGAACGACATTGAAAAAAGGAACACGGACCGATAAGTACCTGCATGTGATTTATTATAGTGTTCCTCCTTCTCTGACATTAAGCAGACAGAAAAGGGTCGACTGTAAAGGTCCGGTGTCATTGTTATTCACCACATGGCTTAAATTCTTTAAGATGTGCATGCTTTCATACGTGTCTAATTCTCGATAATTATACACGTTCTTTATCAAATGTAAACAATCCATATTAACACTGTGGTTATTTTCTAATACATGTCTCGCTATACCCGATTTTTCTGGTCGGTTGAATTTTATGTGCGAAAGGTGTTCTTTATACCGGGTTTCGATCGATTTTTTAGTTTGACCGATGTATTGTTTACTGCAATCTAAACATTCAATTCGGTAGATTCCTGACTTTTTAATTTTTTTCGATTTTGTCTTTTGCATTTCCTAAAAGCGTTTTAATTGAATTATTGGAGCGAAAACAAACTTGAAACCTGCGCTCTTTAAAAATACTATTTAGATTTTTTGTCATACGATGATAAGGTAAACAACAAACTGCTTTTCCCGATTGCTCTGTGGTGATAGACATGTGATGTCACGGATTGTTTTTCTTATGTTAGCCTTTCTAATTAGTCCATTGATTATTTCCGAATCAAAACCATTGTATCTCGCGATATTCTTAATGACGTTCAATTCTCTTGCATATCTTACATTTGTTAGTGGGAAATTAATCAAACGATTAATAAGAAAGTTGAATGAAGCCATCTTTTGTTGCATGCTATGATTTGAGTCCGCCGTGATGAATCTATTGACATTGGTTTCTTTTCGGAAAATACCAATTTCTATGTTGAGATTATTCCTAATAACTAAGGTATCCAAAAAAGGCAACTTGTCATTGTTTTCCTTTTCTACTGTAAATATAATTGTCGGAAATTTTGAATTTAACTGTTTAACGAAATCATCCAAGTTGCATTTATGTGTATTGAAAATCGCGAAAATATCATCGACATACCCGACCCAAATTCTTGGAAAATATTTAGCTTTATTTTTTAATTCAATTTCAAAGTTACTCATAAATAGGTCCGCTATGAATAGAGAAAGACAATTGCCCATTGCAGTTCCCTGTTTTTGTTCATAAAACCTCCCTTCGAATTGAAAACAATTTTGGGACATGCAATGGTTTGTTAATCTCACGTATTCCTTTATTTTCTCTGGTTCGATCTTATTTTTGTGAAGAAGTTCTTCTAAATATTTAAAAGTTTCTGGAATCGGTTATTAAGTGAATCAACCACAGGCTCCATCAAATTCAACATGAAAGATATGGTAAAACTGCAATAGTTTTATTCACCCTATATACGAAGAACTTAGTTTTTACTTGTTTAAATAAAAATGTCGATGTTTAGACTTCAATTCTTAGTAAATATTTTTTGCGTACAGTTTATCACTGTGATGATGTAATATAAAATAAGTAACTAGATAGTGAAAGTAATAAAAGCGTTTTTCATTCACACCGAATATTAATATATTATTACATGACGAATCTCATTATTACATGTTTTCTTAAAAAACACTCAACATTGATAATAAAATCCGAGGAAATATATGACGCATACAAAAAGAAGTTAACACGTAAAATGACTCAATCTAGTATCACATCTAACCATACCACAACAATCTTATTCAAAGACCTTTGACTTAATTACATTAACGCTTAATAAACTCCTAAAATCAACCAGCGGCGTTTTTAAAGGCCACTAACTGTTGAATTTCTTGTATAATTTTACAGAACGACTGTTGGAAGACAAAGACAGAGTTCGCATAAACATAAAGTATATATAGGAGTTGCGAACGCGCAGATAAGTGCAGTTCTAATTGTGTCAGTGCGTGGTGAATTTGTTGAATTGTCTAGAGAGTTCTTGCGTTTAAAAAGTGTTCAGTTAAAAAGAACTAACGAAATAAAGATGAGCAAATTAATCGCTGTCTCTTTATTTTTGAGTTTACTCGTTGTGTATTCAATGGGACATTCGTATAATTTTGGTGAATGTCCCAATGTGGCACCCATGTCCGATTTCGAAATGAACAGGGTAATTTTTATGAATTCTTTTGTTTAAATCTGTGCAATTTTTTTTTTTTAGTAACAAATAGCGTTTAATATTAGTTTATACTTTTAAGAAATAATTGAAGTTGTTCTTTTTGGAATCGTAATATTAAATTTTTTTATCTCTAAAGAACTTTTTTTTGTTGAACGGAAACTACAACGATAAGAAAAGAGTATTCTTTTAGACATAATTTACGTATTACTAAGTCAAATGATAAATTGATTTATCGTACTAAATTCCAATTGAAAGCACGTGATGTGATGCTATTGTATATGTTACAAGAAATTAGACCAGCAATTGTGCTGAAGCATTTAAAATGTAAATTGTAATGTTATTTTCTGTTTACTCAATATATTCTTTCTCCTAAGAGGTTAAAATGTAATTGTAAAATAATTCTGTATATTTTTGGTATTGAATTTTGTTAATTGAATAATATAAAATTGTTTTAAATGTAATTTTTTCATATACTTTTTAACGTTTCTTCTTAATGCGTTTATGAGTGTATTTCAAGTCAATATCTGTTTTTTTCTAATTTATATTTCCATCATGCTTTAGTTCTGCCGTTTCTTGTACTCGTTTTAATATAGTACCCTGTTGTAAAATTAGGGCCACCAAATGAATTGAACATTTTGGTTTTACGAGGGTAGCCTTTAATATTTCGGGAATAGTAAACAAAAAAAAAATTTTTATTATCGAAAATAGTTTTATTGCTTTTCAAAATATTCTTCTTGAAAATCAATGCACTTTTGCATTCGTTTAAACCAATCCGAAAAGCATTGCTGCCACTGTGAAGGCGGTATCTCGAAAATATGAGTTTTGAATGCCTCAACTGCTTCTTCCGGCGTAGAAAACCGTTGACCACGAAGTTTATTCTTCACGTGTGGAAACAAAAAGAAATCACAGGGTGCTAGATCAGGGCTGTACGGTGGATGGCTCGTTAATTCAATGTTATGCCCGGTCAAATATTCAATTCTTTAAACCGACCTGTGATAGCTCGCATTGCCATGGTGGAGAATGATCTATCGTTTTCGGTTTGTTTTCCTTATTTCTTCAAAAACTTTTGACAAACAAATAGTTGTGTACCATTCGGAATTGACCGTTCTACAACCCTCTAAAGGCACGGTTGCAACGTGACCGGTTTTCCTGAAAAAACAGGTGACCATTTGTTTTGATGTGCTTCGAGCGCGAACAACTTTTGTTGGTTTTTGCTCATCTTGGAATATACGTACAGTCGACTGCTGTTTACTATCGGGCTCATACGTATATATCCAAGATTCATCACCTGTGACGACTTTATAAATGTTCTTTGAAGCACCGCCATTGTATTTTCTGTGCATTTCTTGGCACCAATCGACGCGAGTCCTTTTTTGACCGGTTGTCAAATTATGTGGTAGCCAACGAGAATATGGCTTCTTAACGGCTAAATGTTCATGCAGGATCTTATGTACGCTGGTGTTACTAATACCTAGAGATGCCTCAATCTCACAGTATGTCACATGACGGTTTTGCATTATCAATTCAGACAATGCATTAATGTTTTCCGACACAACAACATTTGTGGGACGACCTTCACGAAATTCATCGTCCAGAGAACGCCGTCCAAGTTTGAATTCACTATACCAACGATATACTGTAGTTTTCGATGGTGTTTCATCACCATATAAAGAATTCAGCTCGTCGATGCATTCTTGCTGAGATAATCCATGCCGAAAGTTATGAAAAATAATTGCACGAAAATATTCTCGAATTAATTCCATTTTTTCGCTGACATACAATTTTCAAGTTACTGTCAACAATAGAAATACGAACCGGATAATAAAACTGTCAAAGTAAAGATATTGTCAAAAATGACAAACTTCACGATGCAGTCATCAGATCGGAGGCAACACTAACAGTATTGCCAGTACACGAAATATAAACGGCTACCCTCGTATTAGAAATATCACCAACTTCTGTATTTTTAAAACCAACCTTAAACCGTACCTGCTTACAGTAAATTGTTATTGCATGTTCTCTTTTTGAGACGTGTTTCTGGTATATGGGTGGGTATGCAATATATATGGATTGCTATTTTTGTTTGTTCTGATATGTATTGTATATGCCTTGCTTTAGAAATAAAACTTATTATTATTATTGAGTAAGTACTATGTTATGGAACGTATAGTTGTGAACTACATATATAACTTGTTTGATTATACACCAACTGGAAATGATATCTATTTGGCTTTGCATGTAAAGGCTTTAGTAGATATGTTACAATACACCTTCAGGTCATCCGTAACATCGCACTCTTCACATAACCAAAATCCAAAATTCGATCGGACCAGAAACAGCTGAGTTATCGAGGTTGGAGTAAAGTCGTTTTGTAGTTTGTTTAAACAATGGAAAAAACCGAGTTTCGTGTTCTGATAAAACATTGTTTTTTAATGGGTAAAAACACCACGCAAGCAAAACAATGGATTGAAAAATGTTACCCGGACTCTTGTCCATCAAAAGCAACGATTTGTCGGTGGTTTGCCGAGTTTAAACGTGGTCGTACCGACACAAATGACGCGGAACGCTCGGGTAGACCTGTGGAAGCCGTTACACCGGAAAATGTGAGTGAAGTGACAAAAATTATAATGAAAGATCGTAAAGTGAAGCTCCGTGAGATTGCTGAGATGACACAGATATCATATGGAAGTGTATTTACTATCCTTCATGAAAAATTGAGCATGAAAAAGGTTTTTTCCAAGTGGGTGCCGCGATTGCTCTCGATGGAACAAAAACAGCAACGAGTCGATGATTCAGAAAGCTGTTTATCGCTATTTACTCGCAACAAAAAAGATTTCTTGCGTCGCTACGTGACCATGGACGAAACATGGATACATCACTACACTCCAGAGTCGAAGCGGCAGTCATCTGAGTGGCGCACAGCTGGCGAAAGCCGTCCGAAACGCACGCAGTCAGCTGGCAAAGTCCTGGCGTCAGTTTTTTGGGATACACATGGCGTGATTTTCATTGACTACCTCGAAAAAGGTAAATCGATCAACAGTGATTATTATATTGACTTACTGGTGCGTTTGAAGGAGGAAATCGCAAAAAAACGACCGCACATGCAGAGAAAAAAAATCCTTTTTCACCAAGACAATGCACCCTGCCACAAGTCGATGAAAACAATGGCAAAATTGAACGAATTGGGTTTTGATCTGCTTCCCCACCCCCCATATTCGCCAGATTTAGCCCCCAGTGACTACTGGCTCTTTGCTGATCTTAAAAAAATGCTCCAGGGAAAAAGATTTGGCTCAAATGAGGAGGTCATCGCTGAAACTGAAGCTTATTTTGAAGCGAAAGATAAATTTTTTTATAAACATGGTATTGAAAAATTGGAAAAGCGTTGGAACCATTGTATCACCCTAAAAGGTGATTATGTTGATGAATAAAAAAAAATTTTGCAAAAAAAATGTTGTTTTCATTGTTAGTCTCGGGACTTATTGATCCATGTGTTAACTACAAAATAACTTTAATTTGGTATTAAAAACGCGACATAGAAATTTCTCTCTTTCAAACGCTAAATCATATTTCTTAACTTGTATTCTATTTATAATCGAATCTGATATAACGGGTGAGGCAGAATAACGAGCGATTTTAAAAAGGCTGTAAAAAACAAGAAAAACAATATTTAGAAATAAATTCATTATTTTCTCAAAGAACATAAAAAAGCATTAATTATTTTATTTTTTAAAAATAACTCCGGAAAGATGACATCCGTTCAGGCGTACACATTCTTCCAATCGTGTGTTGAAACTATTCATTACATTTTGCAGCATTGTTAGGGGAATGTTTTCCACTTCTTGTCGGATCCGTTCTTTCAGGACTTGAATTGTTTGTGGTGGGTTATCTTGAAACACTTTACTTTTTAAGTACCCGCACAAGAAAAAGTCGAACGGTGTGAGGTCCGGTGAACGGGAAGGCCAGGTGATGTCCCCATTTCGAGAAATTATATATTCATGCATACTCTGGCTGTATGGGAGGTTGCTCCGTCTTGTTGAAAAAATGTTTCCTCGTTAACTTCGTAGCGTGCAAGCTGTGGTTCAAAAAATTTTCCAACATGTCGGCGTTTCTTTGTGTGGTTACTGTCACAGCATTGCCACGAGCATTTTCAAAAAAGTAAGGCCCTATGATCCCCGATGAAGACATAGCGCACCACACAGTAACTTTTGTGGAGTGAAGGGGTTCTTGATGCATTTGTCTAGGATTTACGTCACTCCAGTATCTAAAGTTCTGCTTATTGACGTAACCGGACAAATGGAAATGGGCTTCGTCACTCATCCATAAGTTGTTTACAATATCCTCATGTTGATTAATTAAATCTGAAAACTCTTCACAGAATCGTTGTCGACTCACATAATCCGTGCCTTTAAGAGCCTGTACGATTTGGATTTTGTATGGATGAAGGTGGAGATCCTTGTGTAATATTCGTCTGACAGTTCGGTTTGAAATCCCAAGTGTAGTGCTATGCCGGCGAGCTGAACGACGCGGGCTTCGCTCAATAGCAGTTCTTACGCGGTCGAGATTCTCGGGCGTACGCACCGATTTTGGCCGACCAGGTTTCTTTTTTGTCGTTGACGAAGTTTCCTCAAAGTTCCTAACCCATTTTTTAATGGCACAGGCAGACGGCACTGGTTGATTGCGATTAATGTTAAAATGATTTCGAAAGGCACGACGCGCGCGTATGTAAGAATTATCATTTTCATAAAACGCCTTTAACAGCGTACGCACGCTATTGAGGGGTCCAATTGTTACTAAATGCTAATATCAAGGAAACATGGCCGATAGCGTCCCTACCACCTCCGAATGACACGGCGCGAATCGCGGGCTTTTTAAAATCGCTCGTTATTCTGCCCCACCCTGTATTTACGAATAAATATGTATTATGTGATCTTACTTTTACAGATGCTGGGGCTCTGGTACGTAATTAAGAAAACAAGTACATCAAGTTCCTGCATTACCTATAACTTTACCAAAACAGATGAACCGTACACTTACCAACTGGAACAGATTAGTCACACTTTCGTACCTGGAAAGCATGCCTATCATTATACGGGTGAATTAACTGTACCTGACACAGCTGTACCTGCGAGAATGAAAGTAAAATTTCCTTTAAGTAAGTGGAGTGCTTTTAATGTATAATTTCTGGAAAGAGGTTATCGCAGTGGAATAGGTTTATTTAAATATAATAAATTGGACATGGAATAGCCTATGCAAATGTAGACTTACTAATGGGGTACTTTCCTAAATTCTATTTAGGATTATTTAAATAATACTTAATGATACACACAGGCGTTTCAGAATCATCGTCTTAAAAATAAATAACATTTCATACCCTTGTACTTAGAGATTATAGTTTTCTACGAAATATAAATTACCACAAAATAGAATGCATATTTGTTCAACATGAAATTATGATTGTCGACTAATAAATTAAAAATAGAAGGGAAATTTGTAAATGTCCACGTAATTTTCTGTTAATTTTATTAATTTTCCTTCAATGAGTGGTTTTCCTTCAAAAATGGGCTGACGTAATTTATTTTTTTTTTGTAATTAGATCTCTACTCAGGTATTAGCAACTTCTTGACCAACATAGACTAGAGTTTTGTCCTGATGAACTTGCCTTGTTTTTCCATAGTTCAGGCTGTCGTCTTTTTATTGGGTTGGCAACTAAGTACTTTCGGTTTTTACTGATAGAGAGCGTTGCTTTATTTTTTGTATAACGTATGTTAGTGCTGTACTTTACCGTTTGTCGCGTGATTCTAGTCACATTGACGTAACTTCAGAAGCAAGTAGTGCGTGATTTTTATTAAAGCTATTAGTTGTGGGTTAATTTTAAATGGAGCGCAGAAACGAACATTTTCGACATATTTTACTATTTTATTTCCGTAAAGGAAAGAAAGCTGCTGCGGCTCACAAAAAGATATGTGAAGTTTATAGTGCTAATTGCTTAACAGAGCGCACGTGTCAGAATTGGTATAAAAAATTCCGTTCTGGAGACTTTTCCCTCAAAGATGAGCAACGTTCTGGTCGGCCTACTGAAGTTGATGATGACCAAATCAAAGTCATAATTGAAGAGGATCGTCATATAACTGTTCGAGAGGTTGCGGAGAGGCTACATGTATCGCACACAACAATTGAAAAACATTTAAAATGTCTTGGGCTAGTTAAGAAGCTTGATATTTGGGTACCTCACGAATTGAAAGAAATTCATTTAACACAAAGAATCAACTTTTGCGATATGCACCTTAGACGAAATGAAACCGACCCTTTCTTAAAAAGAATCATCACTGGTGATGAAAAATGGGTCCTGTACAGTAACAGTTCGATAACGATCATGGAGCAAACACGATAAACCAGCTCAAATCACATCGAAAGCTGAATTGCATCCAAAAAAGATCATGCTGTCAGTTTGGTGGATTACAAAGGTGTTGTGTTTTTTGAGCTGCTTCCAAGGAACCAAACGATTAATTCTGATGTTTACTGTAAACAATTAATAAAACTGGATTAAGCAATCAAAAGAAAAACGACCAGAATTATCAAATCGGAAAGGTGTAGTTTTCCACCAAGATAATGCAAGGCCTCACACATCTTTAGCAACTCGTGGGAAACTATTGCAGCTTGGCTGGGAAGTGATGCCACATCCCCCATACAGCCCTGATCTAGCACCATCTGATTACCATTTATTTCGAAGTTTGCAGAATTCTTTGAATGGTAAAACTTTCACAAATGACGATGACCTTCACTCGCACCGGGTTCACTTTTTTTGCTGATAAGGACCAGAAATTTTATGAGCGCGGAATCATGCAGCTGAAAGAAAGATGGCAGAAAGTCATTGAGCAAAATGGAAAATATATAATTGATTAAAAACTATTCTTTGTTTAAAAAAAAGTGTTTTATTTTATACTACAAAACCGAAAGTACTTAGTTGCCAACCCAGTACATGTTAATGACGAGTAATCGGGACTACAAAGTAGTAATGTCGCCGACATCTTCAATGTTCGTGCATCCGTTTCTGATGTATAAAGTCGTCCTGGGAGGTACGTTGCCTGCGATCAGTTCACGTCCCTCTTTCAACCGTTTGAACCACTCAAAAATCTGAGTACTGATAAAAACTTCCGGCTGTGACCTTCGTTCAAAGTGGATCTTGCATCTGTGTTTCGTCGAAAAAAATGTTATTCTACGAAATCACCTGCATGATGGAAATTTTGACATTTATTTTTTAAAAATTATTTCCTTCAAATATTGGCCGTAACTGCTCCTACCCTGATCCATTCTGGAGTTCCAATTTTCGATGACGCTTTCGAGCATTTCAAGTGGTATTTGGCGGTAATGCTGGCTTCCAATTGCTCAATCGTAGCTAGCTTATCCATGTAGACTTTGGACTTTACGTAGTCCCAAAGAAAAAAGCCTAAAGGTGTGATATTACATGACCAAGGCGGCCATTGCACAGATCAATTAGGTGAAATTAAATGTTCACCAAATTGTTCTCATAATAAAGCTTTTATGGACTGCGCGGCAAGTACCGCCGTCTTGGTAGAACCAAATGTCGTTGAGATCACGGGCTTCAATTTCAGGCAGCAAATAGTTCGTTGTCATGGCACGATAACAGGTTACATTCATAGTTACGTTGGGGTCGTCTTCATTTTTGAAGAAATATGGACCTATGAATCCACTTGCCCATAAACCACACCAAGCCGTGGTTTTGTATAGATGTAATAGAAGTTCTTGAACTTCTTCATGTTGCTCTTCATTCCAAACACGGCAATTGTGTTTATTGATGTAGCCAATAAGCCAGAAATGGACCTCATCGCTGAACAAAATTTTAGTTGAAAACAGTGGATCTTCTTCAAGCTTTTCAAGAGGCTAAAGACTGAAACGATGACGATTCGAAAGGTCGGCCGCTTTCAATTCTTTAACCAGTTAAATTTTGTATGTTTTTAAACCAAGAGCCTTATGTAAAATACGCCAAGTTGTGGCATGCGACATTCCAAGCTGTTGAGATCTACGTCAAATTGATTCTTCACGGTCATAGCGTACACTCTCAGCTACCATCGTTATATTTTCTTCATCCCTTCTGGACGTAGTCTATTTGGCCGCGTATTATCCAATAACGAAAATTACGTTTCAAATTTTTCGATGGTATAGCGAATTGTGCGTTCGGTGGTTCGATTACGTAGACCATGAATTGCTCCAAACGCACGAAACAAATTTCTCATGGAACGCTGATTTTCGTAATACAACTGAATAATTTGTACACGCTGTGGCCGGCTGAGATTTTCCATAACAAAATGTCACATAAAACTTAGCTGAAATAGCGTGAAAGTTTGACGAGACTCTACTTTATCTGCCAAAAAATCGCTATTGAAAAAAGTATAATACTTCTTACTGAATCACCCATTATTAACAATGTGTAATAATGAGTCAAATTCTGTTGGCTATAATTATTAAATTTCTTGTCAATGAAGGTGTAAAAGCAACTTATATTCATCAAAGACTTCATAAAAGTTTAGAGAACAGCGTTTATCACTTAGAATAATCTTTAAGTGGTGTAAATCCTTGATGGCACTGAGAAATTAATTATATCAACTTCATCTAAAATGGATTAATTTGTTAAGCGTCAAATTGTAATCATTCAAAAATAAAAATATTTTTTTACGTTTCAGATTTCGGCTCAGCCTCCTATACCGTTTTTATGACAGACTATAGCGATTTCGCCGCCATCTTTACATGTCAAAAATTAGCATTCACCAATAGACAATCTGTCTCGATTCTCTCTAGAACCAAAACTCTGGACAATATCTATTTGGAAAAAGTTCAAAATAAACTTAGATCTTATAGCATAAATCCCTACGACCTGTCCATCATATCGCAGAAGGACTGTTCCGAAAACGTCGACGGTTATAATATTGGGATAGATGGCGACACTTTCTCCTCCAAAAATATAGCTGGAGTTGTCAGGAAAGCTGGTGAAAAATTAGGCGATGGAATTGAATATATCGCTTCCGGTGCAAAAAAGTTATATAAGGACCACGTCAGCGAAAATAATTCAGGAAATACAGAAAGTAACGTGAATAGACGTGCCGGAAGTAGTTTGGATCCCGATGCTGAATGGATACCTTGAAATTAAAGACAGAAATTAACTTCATATGTATAGACGTACAACAATTTTATCGACTGATTTTTTCTTATTGTGTAAATGTAATAAATTCTTTACAGGGTCAAATAAATAACTTTATTATGAGTGAGATATTTTTGTTTGCTATTACCCCCTGACTATCTAAAAGAAAAGAAAAGCTTTTTTAAACTTTATTATTATAATTTATTTAAAAGGAATCATGAGGCGAATGAAATCGATTAATTTCATTCTTCGCATGATTCCTTTGGTACCGAAACTAAAATGTTTACTTTTAAAAAATAACAATACCAATACCATTTTTTCGGAAACAAGCTCAACATTTTACAAGTTGGAGTTGAATTGGGCATGTCCAAGTCGCTACTAAGGTCAGCTTCGCGAATTTTGAATTATGATGTTTACATTTTAATATTTATGTGAACTTATATTACGAGGATAGTTTGACAAGTAGTGAGAATGACACATAGGTGGCCCTCTAATTGGTAAAACAAATGCACTGTAATTTAGGTTACCTATTTATACGTTTATATTCCGATATTTAGATAAATCGGTTGATTAGTTTATTTTTGACAGCTGATTGAAAAAGAAGCAACACGTCGTTTTGTTAAAATGGAAAAAGCAGAGTATCGTGCTGTGATTAAATATTTCGTAATTAAGGGTATGAAAGCTACCAAAATAAAAGATGAGTTACGGGAAACATTAGGTGAATCTGCTCCATCATTGGCCACAATAAGTAGATGGGTAAATGAATTTGAACGTGGTAGAACAAGCTGTGTTGATGAAGCGCGCTCTGGAGCACCGAAAATCGTGACTTCTAAGGAAATGATTATAAAAATCCATAATATTATTACGCAAGATCGACGACTCAAAGTGAGAGAGATAGCAGACATGGTAAACATTTCAACAGAACGCGTACACCACATTTTAACGAAAGAATTGGGCCTTTCCAAGCTTTCGGCAAGATGGGTGCAGCGATTGCTTACGACTGATCAAAAGTTCACTGGTTTGCGTATTTCCAATGATTATTTGGACTTCTATAAGCGGAATCCGGTTGATTTTTGTAGGCGATTTGTTACTTGCGATGAAACTTGAATACAGTACAGTACACCCGAAACTAAACAACAGTCGAAACAATGGTTAGAACGTGGTTCTGCACCTCCAAAGAAAGCGAAAACCACTTTATCGCCAAACACGGTGATGGCATCAATTTTTTGGGATTCAAAGAGCATTTTGCTCATTGATTACCTTCAAAAAGGTGCCACAATAAACGGACAATATTATACAGAACTTCTACAAAAATTATATGTTGAGATTCGTGCTAAATGGCCAGGAATGGCAAAGAAAAAGATTCTGTTTCACCAAGACAGCGCTCCCTCGCATACCAGCACAGTTGCGATGTCCAAAATCCACGAGTTGCATTTCCAATTAGAACCGCATGCGCATTATTCGCCGGATCTAGCCCCTTCCGACTTCCACATTCTTGAAAAATTGAAAACGGCACTAGGTGGAAAGAAATTTTCGTCTAACGACGAGCATATCATCT